>PVKH010023015.1:0-13954 GCA_004027955.1 Chaetophractus vellerosus
TCTGGCCCGGTCCGTCTGGTGTTGGCCTGAGGGACTCACTGTCCCAGAACTTGCCCTGAATGTAGAAGGTGGCTCACTGAGCTCTTTTACAGGACATTGTGCGAGAGCAGTCAAGGCATCCTTCCTGGGGCAAGGGTTTGCTGACGGAAGGACATACAGTACAGGGCCCAGGACCGCACGGAAACTGTTTCTTAGGGAAGAAGGGACATTCATATTGATTCCTAGGGCCACACATGTATGCCCAAAAACAAGATGCAGATGCAAGAAGGATCAGGGAAGCCCCTAAACTTTGACCTCAGCTCATTGTATGAATAATCCCTGAAAGAGAGCATGGGCCCAGTCAATTTGCAAAGACGGGGAAAGACTTTTTCTCCTGCCCCCCTTAATTATCGATGTCTCCTCCTCCTCCTTCTTTTCCTTTTTGCTAGCTCCTGGCATTCAAGGAAATCTCTCTCATAACACTAGCTGGATGCAGCTTAAGGAACAGACCCTTCAGAGTTTAAATTCTAGCAATAACACACTAAAATATCAAAATGTCCATGTATCAACAAAAGATCACAAAGCATACAAAGAAACGGGAAGGGATGACCTGAGGAAAGGAGCTTTAGAAACCATCGATGAGGAGGATCAGACCTGGGACATTGCAGGCAAAGAATTTTTAAAAAATGATCCTAGATATGCTCATAAAGTTAAAGGAAAATGTGCACAAAGAACCAAAGGAAATCAGGAAAATGATAGGTGAGCACAAAGATAGATTATGGAAAGGAGCCAAACAAAGCTGATAAACACAGGAATAGAAATTAAATATTCCCTAGAAGGGTTCAAGAGCAGATTGCAGCCCACAGAAGAAAGAATCAGAGAAGACAATTGAAACAATCCAATCTGAGGACCTAAAGAAGAAAGTATGAAAGAAAGTGGACAGACATGGGGAACCTATGGGTCACCATCAATTGTACCAAGACACGCATTGTGGGAGTCCCAGAAGGAGAAGAGGGAACGTACTCAAAGAAAAAATAGCTGAATTTTCCCCAAATTTAGTGAAAGACATGAATATACACATCTGAGATGTTTGATGAACTCCAAACAGGATAAACCCAAATAGACACAAACCATGCCATGTTAAATCAAACTGTCAAATGCCATAGATTATGAGAGAATTCTAAAAACCACAAGAGAGAAGCAATATGTCACATACAAGGGAGTCTCAATAAGATTAAATGCTGATTTCTCATCAGAATCTATGGAGGCCAGCAGGCAGCTAAAAGACATATTTAAGGTTCTGAAATTTAAAGAATGCCAACCAAGAATTCTATATCTGGCAAAACTATCTTTCAAAACAAGGGAGAGATGAAGACAATCCAACGTAAACCAAAGCCGAGGGACTTCGCCACCACTAGACGGCCCTACAAGAATGCTCAACCTTCTTCGGGTTGAAAGGAAAGGATACTCCATAATAGATCAAAGCCACATGAAGAAATAAAGATGTCCACCAAAGATAATGACATGGGTAAACATAAATACCAGTATCATTCTTTTTTTATTTGTAACTCCACTTCTTACTTTCTATAGTACCTAAAGGCAAATGTAATGATAAATCTATAGTTTGGGGCTTATAATGTATAAATATGTAATTTGAGACAAGAACTACATAAAAGTGGGGTAAACTAAAGGGATAATGACAATTAAGTGCAATGTATGATACTGGATCTAAGAATGGAGGAGAAAGGACTCAAAAAGGCATTATTGGGACATAAGAAAAAATTGGAATATAGAATGTAAGCTTTCTATCAATGGTAAATTTCTTGAACTTGATAAGTGCACTTAAGGTGATTATATAAGTGAATATCCTTGTTTGTAGGAAATGTACATGAAAGTAAAATGTGGTAAAGGAGTATGATGTGTGCAACTGTTCATAAAGTTTAAAAATTAAATGAGTGCTAGATGACAGATAATACTGCAAAGGTGGCAAAATGTTGAAATTGGTAGATCTGGATATCTGGATGGGGTGGGGTTATGCTGGATTTCTCTTTATGGAGTTTGTATTATTATTGCAATCATCCTATAAGTTTGAAGTTATTTTAAAATAAAAAGTTAAAGAAAAGAAAAAGTCTTACATTTATGCACAACTTACTTTTTTACAAAGATGCAAAAGCCGTTATGTAGAGGAAGGATAGTCCTTTCAAAAAATGATGCTGGAACAATTGGATTCTATATAATTAAAAAATTAACTTGCAGCCTTTTGCACATGTGCAAAAATAACTAAAAGTGCATCGTATACATTCACATAAAATCTAAAACTATAAAGCATGGGGAAAATTTGGGGAATCTTGGGTTAAGCAAGAATGTATTAGATATACCAAAAACACAATCCATAAATAAACAAATGGATCAATTTGATTCCATTACAAAAAAACAAAACAAAACAAAACACTTCTGCTTTTCAAAAGACTCTATTCAGAGAATGAAATTATAAGCCACAGAATGGTAGAAAGTATTTGCAAAGCACATATCTGATAAAAAAGATTTTTAGCCAGGATATATAAAGAACGCTCAAAACTGAAAAAAAAAACAATTTTTTAAAATGAGCAAGAGATTTGAAAAGTCAGTTCAACTAAGAATATATATGAATGGGAAATGACCACATGAAAAGATGTGCAACATCATTAGTCATTACAGAAATGTAAAGTAAAACGACAATGAGATACCACTACATACCTATTAAAATGTCTAAAATTAAAGACTAACCATACCAAGTGTTGTCAAGGATATAGAGGAACTGGAACTCTCAGACACTGCTGGTAGGAATGTATGACTACTTTGGAAGACAGGTTGCAGTTTCTTAAAAAGTTAAATGTATGCCCACCTTATGACCCAGCCATTCTACTCATAGAAGTTTACACAAGAGAAATGAAAGCATGTATCCACCTAATACCCAAAAATGGAAACAACTAAATGTATATCAACATGTGAATGCAAAAGGAAACAGTGAGATATTCATACAATGGAATACTTCTTAGCAATAAATGAGAATGAACTATGGGACACATTACAACAAAGATGAATCTCAAAGATGCTGAAGGAAAGAAACTATACTGAATATTAACCGCTGGATAATTCTACGATGTGGTGTTTTCCCTTGAATATGTAGGAGATAACTAAGACAGTTGTCCAACCTTTAAAGTATTAAGCATTTTTTTATTTTTATCTGTGTATTTCTGATTTTTTGAATTCAACAATTTGGAGGCTCACCAACTTAGTTTTGTGCTCTAGACAGTTAATGACAGATGAGAGATCAATGGCAAGGTCATCGTCTTGGTCAGGACTCTTTCAATTGCTAGTGATGGAACCCCATGTCAATCTAGCTTAGGTGAAATAGAGACTTCATTAGCTAAAATAAATGAAGTGTTTATAGGTTTCTAGCTTCAGGCACTGCAAGAACCAAGTGCTCATGTATGGACCTCTCTTTCCCTTTTTTGGACAGTTCTATATGAACATATTTATCCTATATGAATGCTCACCAGAGAGGGACTTCAGCAGAGGAAGATTTTAATAATCAAGTGGATAAGATGACCTGTTGTGTGGCTAGCACTCAGCCTCTTTCCCCAGCCATTCCTGTCATTGTCGAATGGGCTCATGAACAAAGTAGCCATGGTGGTAGGGACGGAGGTTATGTATGGGCTCAGCAACATGGACTTCCCCTTATCAAGGCTGACTTGGCTACAGCCACTACTGATTGCCCAATCTGCCAGCAGCAGAGACCCACACTCAGCCCTCGATATGGTTCCATTCCTCGAGGTGACCAGCCTGCTACCTGGTGGCAGGATGATTACATTGGACCACTTCCATCATAGAAGGGGCAGCGATTTGTTCTTACTGGAATAGACACATACTCCGGATTGGGTTTGCCTTCCCTGCATGCAATGCTTCTTCCAAAACTATCATCCATGGACTTACTGAATGTCTTATTCACCACCGTGGTATTCCATACAACATTGCTTCTGGTCAAGGAACCCACTTCACAGCCAATGATGAAATGGGCACATGCCCATGGAATTCACCGGTCTTACCATGTTCCCCCTTATCCTGGAGCAGCTGGATTGATAGAACAGTGGAATGGCCTTTTGAAGACTCAATTATGGCGCCAACTAGGTGGCAATACCTTGCAGGGCTGGGGCAATGTTCTCCAGGAAGCTGTGTATGCTCTAAATGAGTGTCCACTCTATGGTGCAGTTTCTCCATAGCCAGGATTCATGGGTCCAGGAATCAAGGGGTGTAAATAAGAGTGGCGCCACTCACTATTATCCCTATGATCCACCAGGAAATTTTTTTCTTCCTGTCCCTGGAACCTTAAGTTTTGCTGCTCTACAGGTCTTAGTTCCAAAAGGAGGAGTGCTTCTACCAGGGAACACAACAGTGATTCCATTGAATGGAAGTTAATACTGCGGCCTGACCACTTTGGTTTCCTCATACATCTGAATCAATAGGCAAAGAAGGGAATTACTGTACTGGCTGGGGTGATTGATCCTGACTATCAAGGATAAATAGTACTGCACCTACACAATGGAGGTAAAGAAGAGTTTGCCTGGAATACAGGAGACCTCCTAGGGCCTCTCTTAATACTGCCATGCCTTGTGATTAAAGTCAATGGAAAATTGCAACAACCCAATTCAGGCAGGACTAACAATGGCCCACAATCTTCAGGAATTAAAGTTTGGGTCACCCCAACAAGCAAAGGACCATGGCCAACTGAGATGCTTGCTGAAAGTAAAGGGAACAAGGAATGGGTAGTGGAAGATGGTAGTGATAAATACAAACTTCGACCACGTGACAAGTTACAGAAACGAGGACTGTAATAGTCATGAATATTTCGTCCTTGTTTTATTATGAGTATGTTTGTATATGTACATAAAATGAATATCTTTGTTTTCTTCCCTAACCTTTCCACTTATCTTATGACATAAGTGGTATTAATTTCATGTCGTAGTATTTAAAGATGTCAAGTTCAAGAGTGAATAGTACCTAAGATCTTGCACCCTATTCTGGAGGGATTTATTGCATTTCCAGTTATATGTAGGGCAGGTGAATATTGTTAGGTGGAAATATATATATGTGTGTGTCATTGTTTTTATTTAGAGACTAAGTATGGTTTAAGGTGTTGTGTATGGCTACCAAGTTGACAAGGGGCGGACCAAAATGGTTAGGCTAATGTGTCATCTCGGCCAGGTAATGGTGCCCTGTTTTCTGGTCAAGCAAGCACTGGGCTAGTTGAAATACAAGGACATTTCATGGACTTTAATCACCAGTGAGTTGATTGCATAGATGACTGGTTACATCTACAATCAACTAAGAAGACTGCCATCAGCAGCAAGAGACATCGCATCCCATCAGATGAAGGCCTTAAAAGGGGAAGTGATTTCAACATTCAGAGAGAGAATTTCCATCTCTACTTCAGACAACCAGCATATCTTGGAAACTCACCAAGGACCTGCATCAGAGCCCCTGGTTTGTAGGCTGCCCTGTGCATCCTCACAGTCACGTGAGACAATTTTATAAAATTTCATACTATTTGTAGATCTCTCCTGTTGGTTCTGTTTCCCTAGGGAACCCTGACTATTACGTCTGGGTATTGTTAATATCATGCTGATACATTTCTTCCACAGAAATGGCCTATATTCTCTTGTCAAATGCTCCCACTACTCTCCTCACTCAGTGCAGGCTTGAGAAAGGCAGAAGTTCTAGCTGTGTTATCCACTTAATGATATGGATCCTCAGGGCTACTACTGTGCCTGCAACATTATGTGCTCAGTAAACATTTGTTGAATGAATGAATGGCTTGCCTTATCTCCCACCCTAAATCATTGCAGAGATGACCCACGATAAATTCATTTTTATATTCCCCCAAAATTTCTAGCTCAGAGCCTAGGAGAAATAGGAATTTGTTTAGTGATAGGCTAACTCGATAAAAACCTGAACAGTTGCCTCAATACTCCATTTCACATCTCAAACACTACTAGAGTCATTAATGAACATTTTTTACTGCAGTCATCATCATCTTTCCTAGGATTTTAAGCTCCATATTCAGAGGGGGAAAAATGGTACAAATAATACGTCTTCACGTTCAATCAAAAACACATGCAAACTAAAGTTAAAAGCATAAGGAGTGGCATTTATGTTGTTTAATGGCATAAAAAATATAAAGATTCCTCAATGATTTCTAGTGCATTTTTCTTAAACCTGTCTTCATTTCAATCCCAGAATGCTGAATCATAAATAGCATGTATTTAATAATATGCTTTAAAGATAGAACATATTATTGAATGATCAGTAAAATGTATCTTTTAGCAGACACGCATGCAGTGCTGATATCATCAGCTTTTTAATGAACCCTCAGATAGCCCCAGAAAGTTTTTTAAATTCCAAATTAGTGAGATTTATATGAAAGTTATTAGCACACTTGTTCACCTAAGAACTTTACACCATTTCCTGGGCCTTTCAACTGCTTTAATGAGGTAACAGTTACAAGAGGCTTATAGCCTAAACTTTACTGGCAATATAATAGAACAAAGATGCATTTAGCCGTCATGTAAGTCATTCCCCAAGCACTTGCTTGTTGGATAAGCATGATGAAATAAGGAAGAGATGACTTGTTTCCACCAAATCCTAATGGGACTGTGTACGTGGACATAATTTGAACCCATGTTAGTGAATTTCCTAATGGAAAAATATGACCTCCTCCCTTTAAAAATTAAATGACCCTTTAGAGACTTACTAAAAAGAAAGTTCACCCAATTTTGCTAACATCAAATGACCCGTACAAAACAACATCTTGATGTGTTAGTGTAAGAATCAGAAACATCTGTATCATGTTTGGCTTCAAACACGCATTGATTTGAAAATAAAGTGGAAAGATTTTGTTAAAATGTGTGCTTTGTTTCAAAGAATCTAAACCATTAAACACGTTTTTGATACCCTTCCGAAATCCAATTCAATTGTTTGAAGCAAAACTCAGAGAAATCTGATTTTCTTCCTAAAAACGGACTACATAGAGCCCTCCAGCAGGGATTTTGACCTCAGATCCATTGATTTAGAGTGTGTCTATGCATATACTTTAGGGCAGGCAAGAATTCTGCTTCTGAGCCCCCAATGTCTCCACTGTGCATATACTTTAGGAAGTTCCTAACCTCCTGAAATTGGTGCTCAAAGTTTTGTATGCACACGCAGGCATGCCTTTATCTAGAGCACTGTTTCTCAGCCTTGGCAATATTGGCATTTGGGACTAGATAATTCTTTTTTTGCAGGGTGTGTATGTGTGAAATGACTGTGCATTATAGCACAGCATTTAGCAGCACTTCTGACCTCTATGCACTAGAGGCCAATAGCACAGCCCCAATCATGACAATTAAAATGTCTTCAGGCCTTGGAACATGTTCCCTGATTAACCCCTTCTAGAGCTGCAGCTTGCAAATGCACAATCACCTAGGAGCTTGCAAAAGTACAAATTCCAGGCCCCAACCCAGACCAAGTGACCAAATGAGCCAGAATCTGAAAATCTTAAACTGCTGAGGGGGAAAGGGGAGAGTGATTTCCACGGGGTCATTCAGGAACACAGGCTGATAGAAATCCTGCAGTCATCAATATAGGGCTTCCAAGGTCAATGAGGTTGCCTCCATCCATTCTGTATAAGAGGAAAGAGCATGGACGATCACATGTGAGAGGTGTATGTAGCCAGGCTTGGAAGTAACGCATTTTTTATTGGCTAGAACTCCGTCACGTGACACATCCGATTGCGAGGCAGACGGAGAAATGTTGCCTTCTTGTGTCCTTAGAAAGAAGAGAAGAACAAGGAGTTTGGCGAGTAGTAGAAATCTCTGTTAAGGGATTTGAGACAGCTCATATTCTTTTGAGAGGACTGGAGAAACAGGTGTGAGGCACTCAGTGGTCTGATATGAAGAAACCGCACTGTTGCCACTAGATGTTACGGTTTGCACCGCTGAAAGGAATTTGACTTCACTGTGTGGGGGAAGTGATCATGTACCTACCGTCACCATCAAAAGTCAGATTCTTCTGTTTCTACCCTCACCAGTAAAATGGATTCTGTACAGTCATCTACAGACTGACGCAGCAGAAGTCTTGCAGGGCTGAATTTGATTAGGAATGTTCAGGTCGCATTACTTCCCACACAGATGCTAGGAAAACAAGCCTTCTGGTTCATCTTGAGAGAGACAGGACTTGTAAGACTAGACGTGGGTCCAAATATAGTCAGGGTTTAAAGAGGTTCTAAGTAGCTAGAAAACATGACAATATTCACACCTTGAAGGAAAAAAGAGATCTTAGAGAAGGCAGGGCAATTGGCAAGTGACACATAAAAAACAAATTAAAAATTATCAGTAATATGATAAATATAAAAGACAGTAATTATCAGATTCTATTAAACAAAACAAAATTCAGCTGCAAACTGCTTACAAAATACACACATAAAACATAATGACATTAAAAGATTAAAAGTAAAAGTTTGATTTTAACAACTTTATTAAGGTGTACTTGACATATAATAAACTGCACACAAAGTAGGGGGAAAAAAGTAAATGTTTGAAATACCATCCAAAAGAAAGATGATGTAACAAAAGTGACTTTAAAGACAATTAGCATTACCAAAGTTAAAGAGATTTTCTTAAAATGACAAAAGAGTCAATTCACTGGAAATACATAACAAATCTAAACTTGAATGTGTCTAATGAAATAACTTTAAGATATGTGAAGCAAAATTAGAATTACAAGAGGAACTTGGCAAATCTATCACGATAAAATTTTATCATAACTTTCTCAGTAATTGGGTCAAGCAAACTCAAAATTAGTAAATATATAAAGATTTGGCAATATTACTAACATGCTTGATTTAATATACACATACATTTCAAACTTTCTTCATACAATTTACGCTCCAAGAAAACATTTCACATGAATTCCTCTACTTGAATCTCCAGTTCTCTCGTCTTCTCTCTCAGGTGGTGATTTCCTTTGCTACTTCACTGAAAAATTTCAAGTAATAAATTTTTCTCAGACTCCCTCCACTACGTCGACCCACTTAGCAGCATCTGAATTCATACACTCTGCCTTTCCGCGTCTACTTAGGTCAACTATTTGTTCTCCTTTGTAAAGCCAGTTCCTGCAGCAGATCCCTTCCTTTCTAGCCTTCTTTCTACAATAGTCCTTTTTCTTATATTTCATTCTGTTAGCATTCCCATTAACATAACCCAGTCTCCCAGTTAAACAATGCCCCTTTCTCTGTTCTTTGCAGTAAAACTAGGAGCTGTCTCCCAACACCTCTTCTCTGATACTCTCAACTCTACTCAGACTTTACCCCCATCACTCTACTAAAAACTGTTCTTGTCAAGATTTCCTACAAATTTCCAATTTGTAGTTCCCATCTTACTGGACTATCATCAGCATTGAGCCATTGGTCACTCCTTCCTCTTTTATACACTTTCCTCACTTGGCTTCTAGGACACCACATTCCCTTGACTTTTTACCACCTCAAGGGCTCCTCCTTCTGAGTCTTTTTTGTCCTGGGTCCTTATCTCCTACCAGACCTCTTAACTTTGGAAAGTCTAGTGGCTCAGCCCTTGATCATCTTCTCTTCTTATCCAATACTCAATCCCTTGGTGACTTCATCTAGTCTCAGGGGTTAAATACCACTTATATGCTAATGACTCCCAAATATATATCTCCAGCCCCATCCTGGCTCCTGAAATTCTAGTCCAATTACCTATTCAATGTCTCCACTTAGAAAGCCCATAGACATCACAAACTCAACATGTCTAAATCTTAACTTCTGATCTTACCCACCACCCCTTACCACTCCCCATCTAAAGGATGATTTCATACCTCCACAGGTCCAGGTAAAAAAACTTGGAGTCATCCTTGACCCTTCTATTTCACACCACTTCCATTTCTTCAGGAAATATGTTGGCCGTATCTTTAAAATATATCCAGAACTCAACCACGTCTCTACCTACACCGCTACTGCCATGGTCCAAGCTACCCTCACTTCTTCCCTGGATTGTTACATTCTTCTCCCTGTCCTGCCTGCTTCCATCCTTTCTCTTTTAGTCTATTCTCAACAGAGTCATCTCAGTGACTCTTTGAAAATGTAAATGATGTCACTTCCCTTCTTCTCCTCTCACTCCAGACACCTCATCTCTTACAACCCTCTTCCTTGTTCACACCCCTCTCTGTCATACTGCCTCCATGCTGTCCTTTGAACACACCACACAAACTGCCACTTACCACATCTCCTTTCATATACACAGCCTTTCCTCTGAGAGTCTTTGCAACTAATTTCTTCACATTTTTCAAGTTTTTGCTCAAATGTCATCTTGTCAGTGAGACCTTCCATGACCACCAATTATGCAATTTCAAGAACCACCCTCAGCCCACCATATCTGTCTTACCCTACAATAATTTTTCCCCTATAGCCTTTCTTACCTTCTTACACACTCCTAATTTACTTATTTACTATACTCATTGTTTATTATCTGTCTTCTCCCACTAGAATGTAAGCTCCAGAAGAGCAGGGATTTCTCTCTGTTGTTCACTTGTGTATCCCATGCACCTCAAAGAATTCCTGGCACATCATACACACTTAATAGATATTTGTTAAATGAATGAATGAGTGACTGTATACAGTTCTGCATCCAACAAGTAGAGAATACATGTCCTTCTTAAAGAACAAATGGAATAATTACAAAATTTTAGCATGTACTATCCTATAAGCAAGTTTAAACAAATGTTAAAAAAAATCAGCATCATACAGACTATTGTGAAAATACACTCACGATTATAAAAGAGGAAGTACAGGGTCTGTCTGACAGCAAGAAGAGGAAAGTCTTCACCCAGAATTTTATGTTCGGGACTGTATTAATGAAAGAAGCAATATTTAGGAAATTTTAGAGATGTATAATCTCTGAGGATGGTAGATAGGATGCTGTGGGTTTAAAGTGTTCTAGGTAGAATGCAACAATTAGGGCAAAGACCTGGAGGCAATAGAGCGTAAACAGAACATGAAATGAAAGACATCTGTGACACAAGATGGTTGGGAATGACAAGGTTGGATCAAGAAGTAAGGACCATTTCACAAAGAGCTATGTAGGCTATATTAAAGAATTTAGACCTCATTCTAAAAGTAATCCTAATAGCTCTATAAGTCTTGCCTCATAACATAACAATGTCTCCTGCTTTAAAGCATTTATACAGGATCTTTCCTCTGCTGGAACCTTCCAGCCTCTTTATCTCCAATGACTTTTCTCTTCACCCTGTTAGACATCCAACCCCATGGTCCCATCCTAAACTTCATTAATGAAGAAGCTACATCACTTCTGATATCTTAACTTCTAATATTGTACTTTCCAATCACCAGACCATTTGTTTATGAATTTGCACAGCTAAAAGTCTTCCCCTTCTCCAAGACCTCCAATACAGTGATCCCAGCAGTGTTGCACTAACAATCAGCCCCTGTCTGCCTCATATTTTCCTTTCCTAGCCCACATCCTATGGTCCACCATCATAATCACACTCTTTACAAATACCCTCAGTTCCCTTACTCTTTTATCACTCCATACTGCTCTCCTAGAAAACCCCAATTGTTACATTATCTGATTTCCTCTTATATGCACTAACATCCAAACATTGGTAGAGGAAAAAATCATACATATAAACTTATTTATTTTACTTTATTTATTTTTTTAAAGATTTATTTTTATTTGTTTATATATCCCCCCCTTGCTGCCTGTGCTCGCTGTGTTCATTTTTGCTTTGCGTTTTTCTGTGTCTGCTTATCTCCCCCTGCTGCGTCAGCTCACTGCGTGGCGGCTTACCTTCGCCAGGAGGCCCCAGGAACCGAACCCGGGCCCTCCCACGTGGTAAACCAGAACCCAACCAATTGAGCCACAGCCGGTTCCCTATTTTACTTTAAATTCTCATCACAGACTACAAATGGGCACTCAATAAGACTCACAAATCTTACTCTATTTCTCTAATAGAGTTACTTTTCCACCCCCTTTCATTTTAACTCCTTTTTCCTCTAACCTCTTATAACCTCTTATACTCCTCCTCAGCCTTCTCTGTCAGATGATGACTTTGCCGCATATTTCATTAAGTAGCCACAAGTGAAAAGATTCACCTTTTCACCCTCTGCTTACAAACTGATCTGTACCAGTACTGTTCTTCTCTATGATTCCAGTGGAGGAAGTGTTTCTTCTTCTTAAAGAAGCCCCATCTCAACATAGTGGCTCCTTCTCTCTCTTTCCTACTTCATCATTATTCCCTCTCAATGAAATCATTCCATTGTTATCCTAATATTCTCTAGTAACTCCCAACTTAAAAAGAAATGGCTCTCACTTCCTTACATAAATTCCTCCCTTCTTCACCCTATCTCTCTTCTCCCATGTATAGAAAAGCTTCTTTAAGAACTCTATATAAAGCTTTAAAAAGCTTCTATACTCAACTGTTTCCACTTTTGCACTTTTCATTTTCCCTTCAACCCCCTCCAGTCTAATTTTCATTCCTTACCATTCCTGTTAGTGTTATTTTTGCCAAAGTCATTATCATCCTCTCTGTTGTCAAATCCAAAAGATTTTTCTCTGT
This sequence comes from Chaetophractus vellerosus, assembly GCA_004027955.1. Lineage (NCBI taxonomy): Eukaryota > Metazoa > Chordata > Mammalia > Cingulata > Chlamyphoridae > Chaetophractus > Chaetophractus vellerosus. The sequence goes on from PVKH010023015.1 coordinate 12,643, forward strand.
CCTTATTTCACTTCTCAGCAGAATTCCAACCTAATTTAACCTTCTCTTTCTTGAAATAATCTCTCTTGGCTTCCCTGACATAACACATTCCTGCTTTTCCTCTTGTCTCACTATTACTTCTCATTCTCTTTTATTACCTCTTTTGCAAACTCTATATGTTGGTGTTCCTTAGAATCACTCTAGCACCCTCTTTTCTTTTTATACTCTTCTTTAGATTATCCCATTCAATATTTTCAAACACCACCTATGTTTTGATGACTCCCCAATTTGTATCTCCAGTACAGACATTTCCCTCTATCACAGATACCCACAACCAACTTTAACCAATGTCCAAGCGAATGTCTCACCAACTTAATGAGTTTAAAATTGAATTTCCAATCCAAACTATTACCTTCAGCATCTCAGTAACTGCCTTCACCATGTAATCGCTCAACCCAAAAGTCTCAGAGTCTCCTTGAACCCTTCATTTCTGTCATGCATCACATTTAATCCATCAGAAAGTCCTACTCATTATAGCTTCAAACCATATCTCAATTATGACTATTTTTCCCATTTATCATGCCACCAGATTTGCCCAGGGCACCATCATTTTTTATCTAGTCTACTCTAGTAGCCTTTTTGTTGGTTTGTTTCTTGGTCCCCTTTTTCATGCTTACCCTTCCCATCTCACTCCATTCTCCGTTTTGCAGAAAGTGCTTTTTCCAAAATAATAGTAAGGTTATTCCATCACCGTTCCGTGGCTCCCTGTTACACTTAGAATAAATCCAGGCTCCTTACCATATCTTATTCTGCTTAGCATGATCTATCCCTTGCCCAACTCTGTAGACTTTTCTCCCTTGCTGACCAAGCTTATCCATATAGGTCTTGCCCTATTTCCTCAGATGCAGCAAGTTTTCCTGCTTCAAAGCATTTGCACATGATTGTTCCTCTACCTGGAACTTTCCTCCCACCACTCTTTGCATGACTAGCTTCTCATTTTTCAGGATGCACTTGAAATGTCAATACTCAAAGTAAAGTTTTTCCCATCCCCATCTTATTTCTTTTGTAAAACATTACAATTTATAATTTATTGCTTACTTAGATTTTTCTGTTTACTGAAATAGAATATCATCTTTGTGGGTGTTTTGGTCAGCCACAGGAGTGCCTTTTGAAATATACCAGAGATTGGTCGGTCTTTATAAAGGGTATTTATTTGGGGTAGAAGCTTACAGTTACCAGGCCACAAAGCATAAATTTCCTCCCATACCAAAGTCCATGTCCTGGAGGAAGATGGCTGCCGACGTCTCCAGGGTTCAGGCTTCCAGGTTCCTTT
>PVKH010023016.1:0-13958 GCA_004027955.1 Chaetophractus vellerosus
TCCCACAGCAGTGGTTATGCTTAGGACAGCTAGGAGAGGTATGAAGAGAGGCACTGCCCTAGACATAAACTCACAAAGACAGTATAGGCAACAAGACAAGCAGATGGCAAACAAAATAAAGACAGTACTTAAGAAAGCCATTCCTTTATCTTATAGGCACATTCATTAACTACTTAGAAAATGAGTTAAGTTTACCAGGACTTTTAACACATTTAATATCCTTCTGTGTATGATCTAGAATAGAAAAGATATTACCATAATCATCAGGCATATCTATAGAATAGGAGAAGTATAGGTACAGTACTTAATACTAATTAATGTACTAATCAACGCGTAAGTTTCTCTTTGAGCTGCAATTAATAGATCTAAGCTCCAGGTGTGCAATACCATACATGTTATCTCTCCAACAGGCAAGGTTTTGAAACACAGGCTTCAAGGCGAGGCAGTTCAAACCCAATTTGTGGTTTGGGGCAAGTTTTTTAACTTCTATAAACCTAAGTTTTCTTTTCTGTAAATTGAGATTATTAATAGAATTTGTAGGGATTAAATAAAATAATGAAGTGCTTACTACAGGACCCAATGAATATGTGTGTTCAATAAATAGGACCCATTGTTATTATTAGAACCAAGATTTAGAATGAAAAACCAGTGGCCATATCTGCCTCTCTAAAGTCGGATCCTATTCATATTCAAAGGTGTTTTTATTCTGACCTCTCTGTCCATGATTACACGTTGGCCTCAGTCAAATCTCCCAAAAACGCATAGTCCTCCACTTTAACCTTAGTTTCCTCATGTCTTAAAAAGGGACAGTGGTCTCTGCCTCGCAGCGTTGTAGGGATGTAGTGAATTCACTCCAGTGCCAGTCCACAAATGGTCATGCTGCCTGATTTTTAACTGAAGCATCAGTGGGGTGAATCTGCCACAAAAGTCACTTGTAGGCAAATCTATTCTAGTTCCCCCATGAAAATCAGAATTCTCAAAAATTAGCAAAATTGAAGAATCTCAACCCATTTAGTAGCCCCTTGCTTAATTTGGTACAACTGTCTTAGAAACAGTGCAAGATTTCTTTAGGCTTTCATAATGCTACAGGAGTGAGATGAAAATGGGAGAAAAGGAAACAAAAGTTAAACAAAATCCATCTTCCAACTCTCTGGTCGGATAACAGCTTTCTGTGCCCCTTAAAGGTCATCTGCCACCATTCGTCTTCCCCAGATGGCAAAGAATGAGCATGTCAAGGGCAACACAGGTCATCTGCGAGGGAGGAGACAGAGAGGGAAGAGCTGTGTTCACGGTGATGCCCTTAAAGCCTGATGGAAATTATGTTGTGATTCAGTTGTCTACCTCCTCTGCCATGCTAAAGTCACCTAAGAAGCTTTTTAAAATCTTATAGCCCAACCACATCCAGACTCTCTAGGGTTAGGTCCATGCATCAGTTTTTGTTACTGCTGCTCTCTGTTTTTAAGCTCCCCAGGTGTCTCCAATGTGAAGCCAAGGTTTACGAAATGGGGTATAAAAGTTCTAATAATGCAGATTCGAAGATGGAGATGAAGGCAAAGGCTTAGGTGAGGGGAATGATTCTTTTGTCTGTAAAACTAATGTTCAACATTAATGGCCCACTTAGCTGCTGCCTATATCTAGCAGTGAAACAAATTAACTCAAATGCAAACAGCTTATTTATATATACACATTCCCATACATTTATTCGTATCCATCATGATGCTCTAAAAGCTAATTACAATGAAAAATAAGCTATCCTATGTGTAAATATACTTGCAATTCCGTCAGTTAATTGCCTGGAACTTTCATTTTGTCCACATTCTCAAATGAAAATGTTTTGCCCCTCAAATAGCAGACAACCTGGGTAGCCTTTGAAAATGTGTTCAACCTCACCATTGCCTCTTATAATCTCTGAATCAAACTAAATTTATGAGGTGAAACAAACCTAGTACATTAATATACGCTTCCTCTGGGCATCCACCATTCTGTCTTAGATTTCATAAACAAGGGAGTGTGACAGAATTTGGTACAATAAAAGGAATAGGTGTTTCTCAGTTCCTAGTAAGAGATAATCTTTGAAGTCACAAGACCAATGACTTAATTAATAAACCAGGAAATTATTTCTGATGGGCTTTACAATCCTTCCATCTCAATGGCCATCAAGATGACCCAGTCTAAGGAAAGAAAATCCAATTATACAGAAAAAAAAAGCATCCCAAGAAAGCTGGAATGTCAGGCTGACAAACAACCAGAGACCATCTTAAGATTTTTATCATTCTTTGCAATGTTAGAAAAAAGAGATTCTAGAATGTCTTCCCTATTTTTCCTCTAATTCTTCAGCATCATTTTTAAATTTAATTATTTGCACAGGTAAAAATATGAAGGAGAACACAGTAAATAATAATCTGTGCCATCTGTATCACACAACCCCCAGTTCACATCCCTCCCACAACCCAAAGGAAATTGGAGGCAGTAATTCAGTGGGATTAGTTACTATTTAGAAGTAAGACATCATCACACGTGAAGATATTCTGAATTCATCACTGACACCTATTCCTCTCTCCTCCTATTTCCTCTGTGGATAACTTCATATTATACCCAGGAGAAGTGAGGGGCGGGGGAGTTAGTAACTCATTTAAAAAAAGCATCTGATGAAAATAAGATTTATTATGTAGAGAGATATAAAAATACATATAATTATATATAAATATATAACTAAATGTTTTATTACTTGATAGCGAGTCCAGATCTTATCAGAACATACAGCCTGTGTTTTGTTATGGCAGAGACTTTACTTCTTCAAAGGGAACTTTGTCACCCCAATCCTGCATACCTGGTCAGGAGAAAGACATCCTTGGATGCCAGTCTAGCAAACCTACCCCCCTCACAACAGAAAAAAAAAATGGAACTAGGGAGTCTAGTATATAAATTGCTTTGTAATGGAATGACTAACAAACACCAACAGCCATTGTATTAGCTAAGGTGAGCTTTTGAAAATCCTTGGATAAGAATCTCTTCTACAATAGATGCGAAGAAAAAGGTCATGTATTGACTTGCATTGCATATCAATATATTAATGCAGAAGTCTAACAAAATTTTTTAAAAAAATTTTTTGTATTCCTTGAAAAAAATATTATGCCTATAATGAAGATACTAGATGTGTATTTAAACAAATCATTAAAATTGATGAAAAAATAATTCATAAGACCCAAATTTAAAAATTGGTCTATCAGCCACTATACCCCAGGGGGTATTAGCCAACCGTAGTGACAGTTTAAAGCCGATATTGTTCTGTTTGGTTTCTGAATGATTTTTATCCTTTAGCTGATTCTATTTGTACAGCTCTTGTTCCATTTATATCTTCAATTTCTCAGGGATTTTCCAGCCCTCACCCTTAAATTGTTTTCAATCTCCATTGCAGTTGGCACTGCCTCTTGTATTGTTCCTTCAGATACTGTTCTTGTTCAGCAAGAGCTCTGGTTTCTAGGATTGTGTGCACATTTGCACATTCTTGTTAGGAACAAACCCAGTTCCTTTTCAAAATATTTACAAGTGCCACGCCTTCAAAAGTCAAGAGACACTCTCTTAAGACAATAGGAAAGGCCCCTTCTCCCACACACATGGCTGAATAAATATTTGTTTTAAATACCAGAACATTCATAATTTTTTAAAAAAAGGTTTTGTAGCCTGAAATTAACCAAAGTAAAAGAAATATATGAACTTTTATGGCAAAAATTGAAGTGAATTGTGACTACTTAAGGAAGTAAATGTTACAAATGGGATGGTAGATTTGCTTTTTTAAAATGTGTGGGAGAAGAAAAGTGATGTTGTAAACCTTACAAGCATTAGAAGTTATCTTTATAAAACCATATACAAGAGCCACAAAAAATACCCTTAGAAAATTGGAGAATGGCTGTTACCCCTGTTTAAACTTCATCCCGTTTGTTTCTTTAATATTCAATGGCTGAGGAGTACCAGGGAGAGCTTAGAATTGATGCTTACACCAAGGCCTCCGTTTTCCTTACCAAGTGCTAAGACACCTGCCAGTAAGTTCTGATTTCCAGCAAATGAGGGAAAACATGGTGGTCTGGTCCAGTGACCAGAGAAAAAATTCTGTAAACCTAAATGATTGTCCTCTGTGGTTGAATCTTATAGTTTGGAGAAGATATTTTGGGGAATAATCTTTGAGAACATCATTTTTCCTCTTTTACCCTTTAACTCTTTTTGGTCAGGGTTCTCCAGAGAAATAGAACCACCAGGTGATAGGTGTATGTATATATATTAAGAGATTTATTTTAAGGAATTGGCTCACGTGATTCTGTAGGGCAGGTGGGCAGGCTGGAAACACGACAGGAGTTGATGTTATCGTCTTGAGGTAGAATTTCTTCATCTCTGGGAAACCTCAGTTTTTCCTCCTAAAGTCTTTAACTGATTGGATGAGTCCACCCCATTATCAAGCGTAACACCTTCACAGAAACTACTAGACTAGTGATTGACCGAACAACTGGGCACCATAGACTTGCCAAGTTGGCACCTAAAATTAACCATCACAGTTGGTTAGGTTTTTTTCCCTAACAATATCACTAAATTGGTCATCTTAAGGATCAGTGAAGAAAATACATCAATAGGCCAAGCAAGCCAGAACACTTTAATTTTCTATTAACTCTTTTATTAAGAGTAGATTGTGATATCTTTCCTGCCCCCATTGAAACAATACAAATAACTTTGCGTCCACTCATAAATATATTCCCTCTGAGCCTCTGTTTCCTCATTGGTAAACTGCAGGTAATACTTATTTCTAAGTTTGATTTTTAATGCTAAAAATCTGTAAATCACCTAATCTAGATGTTGCAACCTCAAGACATACAGGATGCTGGAAATTAAAAAAAATTAACAAAGTGGCCAAATTGGAGGCAGAAGAGAGTGGTAGAGACTGTGGTAAACTGGTGAGCATGTGCTATTACTAATTGGAGTGGGGCCTGCTAGTCAGTATCAGCACCAGTTAATTATTCCCATAGGGGCATGTGGGGCCAATGTTGCCAAACCTTCTGGTATTTTTTTTTTTCAGAGAGACTAGAAATTTAACTTTTTATGTGAAATTAGACTGTGACTAATTCAAACTTTTGAAAACCTTGAAACAGGCTAATATGTAATGGGCCAACACTTTGCAGGTAGTTGGAGATCTGTGGTTTAACACAGAGAAGATATTTAATAAAAGCACCACTTTATTTCCTCCACTTTCATTAAATTATAGGATAAATATTTAAGATATTTAGGATGCCCCACAGGTTTAAAATATGCAGGAAAAGAATGGTAGAAGTTGGTGAGCATTCATTTCTTTTTAAAATTTTAATAAGGGCAGTGTTGATTATTTTTGTGGTCTGGTCAGCCCTCTGGAATCTCAGAAGAATATGACCTTGCACTATTTGGGGGCTCCTCTAGACCCTGGTGGCAGTGTGATGGTTCAGTGACAGCAGAAAATGTACATGCAAATAAAGAGCAAGACTTTCATGGACACTGTGCCAGACTCTACAAGAGAAACATCAATCCCAGAGACCGACAGCATGGAAGCCTAAATTCTGAGTTAATGAGCGCTTTGATGAAGAGGGCCAGGTGGGTTTGGAGACGGACTACCAATCTTTGGTGCTCCGCCAGGCATGTACTCAAAATACCAGTTTTATAATTGCTAATCACATGACAAATAGGTCGGGCTGGAACTGGCAGGTGATACAAAATCACACGATAAGAAATTTTAGGGCATAATGCAGCATAGCCTTGTTTTCAGGTAGATGCAAATGAAAGCTGAACTGGAAAAACAATTTGGGGAATAAGTGGCAAAGTCTGGCATGCAACAAAGTTTGAATTAATATAATGAAATAGCACAGCCAATCAGATGGAAAGAAACTCAACACTGATAAAATCAGTGATGGGGGGGGGGGGAGGAAGACACAAAGAACAGCCCAAACAAGAAGCTAAACCCAGGAATCTTTTGGAAAATACAAAACTTACTTGAAAAACTGTCCAGGTTTGTAAAGGAAACCAGTGTGCAAGGCCCCCTGTTTGTCCTCAGGCAAATCTCCCACTGGAGATGGAAATGGATTTGTTTGGCTTCTATCATGGCGGGGTAAAATTCATCCCTCAAAATGTAGAGTTGACAAGTAATATATTTTTCCAATCTTAAATTGCAAATTTCCACTTCCATTTATTGACTACTAGGATGCTGCCTAAAAAGAAGATACAGAGCACGGCCTCGCAAAACATGGCCAGAGGAAAATTGTCCAAATGGTTAAACCCTCATATAAGTGGTCGAAGGCTGAGCGTGAGGGAAAAGGGTGTGTTTATCACATTTGCATTTACAGTGATGGAAAACAGGGAGGCCACCGGCTGCTCAGACTTGACACTGAAGGGTGACTTCACCTTGATGGAATCTCCAAAGACCTGTTTTATTGGTTTAATGTCTGAAATGCCCACTGAATTGCAAGCACTAGGAAGGCATGGATGTCTCTCTTGTTCACTGCTGCAATCCTAATACCTAATATACCTAACACAATACTTGGCACATAGTAACCACAGAAAAAAATATTTGTGGAATGAATGAATTAGTAAATGAAGTAAAAGATGAATAAAGTCCAACAGTTTGATTTGGTCTAATCATGGTAACTGCCAAGTAATAAATCCCTTTTCATTTTTACAGCTGAGTAAACTGAGGCTCAGAAAGCATGAGTAACTAAAGTCACTTGATTGGGGAGCTGATGTGGCTCAAGGGATTGGGCTCCCGCTTCCCTCATGGGAGGTCCTGGCTTGGGTTCCCAGTGCCTCCTGAAACAACAAGCAAAACAAACAAACATCAACTTGGGGTAGCCAATGTGACTCAGTGGTTGAGCACCAGCTTCCCCCATACAAGGTCCCAGGTTCAATCCCCAGCCACAGTACCTCAAAAAAAAAAAAAAAAAAGATTTGAACCCGTGGCTAGTTAACTATACACTCATACTCCTTTCTCTATATCATTCTGTTTCTGTTTAGTTTCAACCAAAGATACCCAGGGAGACTGACTCAAGATATTCAAGGAAACGAAAAGAAATACAGGTTATCTACCCCGAGGCCTCTGCCCTTTCTATTACACCATAGTCCCCAAATCTTCGTTGTTTACTTTGTCGAAGCTCTGACGTAAAACACCTTTTGAGCGTGTATTATGCAGCAGCTACCAGCACTCACTGGCTGTGTAATAAATGTCGGTGTCAGAACTTCCATAAGAGACAGAAGTCATTTCATTTTACATCAAGACACAAGTTACCATCTGGAAGACCAGATATGCCAATCTTAATTTGAGACTAGATTTTCAAATCTAACTCTGATGTGAGGGAAATGCTTATCAGTATTCAAACAGAAAACCGGGGTCACTCTGCCTAGCACACATCCATTTCGTTAGGACCCTCTTTCATGAGTAAAAGTGAATGGATTCTGCAAACAGCTGGAGCCCATTTCTGTATTAGTTCAGATTCTTGTCTGACAGATACAAATCCGCTTGAGCAAGGATAAAACACATGAAGGAAATTTACTAGGAGGAGATAGTTGTCTAGTGGAACCGGAGGACAGGGATGTAACAGATTCAGGAATATACCAAAGACAGGTCATTTTCCTCGCTGTGTCTTTCTCCTCTGCAAAACTAGCTTCCTCTGTTTTTTAGCCCACATGGCAAAGCATAGGCACTCACAACTCCTGTGATTAAATCCACTTATTTAAGAGGCCACCCAGGTGGATGTGGCAATTCCAAATTCCCATTGGTCCAGATTGGGTCACTGCCCAGTCCTGGCCAACTAACTGAGGCTGGGGAGACAGGGATCATATATAATGTGCATGTTTCTAGGCTGTAACCATATGAAAAGAGGAGAAGGGCTTGTCCCTGTAAAGAAGTGTGTTCCGAGCAGATGAACATCTCTCAGCGGCCTTCTGTACTCTGATCCATATGCACTTATAAAAAGAAAAATATCCCTATTATGTGCAATCATATTCAGAAGTGGAATTTGGGGTGAGAGTTTACTGATTGTAAATGTTTTAACAGATTAATATCTATTACAGTATATTGGCTCTCTGAGCTCTAGAATTTAATATACCTCAATTCATAAAATGACTCTGTGAAACTCCCATGGCTATTCCATAGTATGTAGCCCCACCCTGTGTAGTTCCAAAAAATCTCTACGATATGCCAGCACCACAATAAGCACTCACCTTATGATTTTGTATTGATGAAAGACACTTAGTTCCAGGCCTCATACTTGTTAAGTTACTTATCATGCTCTTTTGCCAGATAAATGTCCCCATCTCTACTAGGAGCTCAAGTTCAGCCTTTTCATATTATCTCGGGGATCTCAGACACTCTGTCTCTATACATTCTTTATGGATTGCATTACTTTCAACACCTCTTATCTCCCTGCCTGTGAAATCATCCGCCAGTGTGAAAGTAAAAGAAAAGCATTATCTCCAACCACCTTTCTCTTTTGGTGATGGCATCCTTGACTCTCCATAGGTTAATCACATTTCGGAATAATTGTATTAGAGGATAAATTTATCTGTTTCTGATTTTATCAAGACAGAATCTTTGTATAAAAAGTCCCTCTTTTTGACGTGACTCTGCCAGGTTTTTTTTTTCAGTGTTCCCACCTGAACTCTAATCCTCCCAGACATAAATAGCCTCTGCTCCTCCTGTTTTTCCTTTTGCTTGTTGATCTGCTGCTGTTCACTGAAGAAGGGAGCTTGCTTTTGTTCTAAGCAGAACTGGTTTTTATTGTATATCCTACTCAAGACAGTAATGTTATCATATGACAATGGCTGTCAGGACTTTTTGTCACCTTGCTACTAATTTCTGAACCTATGTTCATTAACAGAGTTAGTTAAAATCATAGGTCTAGGCTTATGTGTATAAAACATATTTGGAGTCAATTCAACCAGTTAATATCACATACTTATTCCATACAAGTCATTGAGCAAAAAAAATAAAGATGAATCAGATGTAGTCCCTGACCTTAAGGAAGTCACAATCTGCACATTGTGTATGTAAATAAACCTAAGCATGCACTCACATGTCTAGGAAAAGTCAATATCAGGTTTACTTATGATTTTCAAGGACCACTGTGAATCATTTTTCCTTGTTTAACTCAATTCATCAAAACATATGAAGTCTCCTTTATCATTCATAACATTCTCAATTAACAATGGTATTTTTGAGTGTGCTTTATGCTAGACACTTCATATACACAACTGACTCCAATGTGTGGCTGTAACCCATTCTATTATATATACATATATGAAGATCCCCAGATGATTCTAATGCACAGTTGAGGGTGACACCTCTGCTTTTAGTTGCTCTCCCACTCCAAAATGAATGAGAATCTCTAGAAAAGCAGCCCGGGCATCTACATGTAAGTATTTGAGAACCATGATCTTAATTAGATGATGCTTTTCATTGACCTTTCACTTCATTTAACATTTTATATTTTGTTTTCTGGTCTTTGCTGGTATATCAGCCACTTTTTATAGGTGTATAAAACTAAGCAGGATGGGGGTCTTTGTGCCCCAGTTTTCAAGCTCTATATGTAACATTCCCGAGTTGAAAGGCGGTACTTTAGTGCAGTCTTTAAATGCTCCCAAATATTTAAACTTTGGGACCTAATATCTTGGGGTTCTGCCCCAGTGCTACAATTTACTATGTGACCTTTGGCAAAACAACCTTCCAGAACATCAAGTTCTTCCTCTCTGAAATGGAGATAATTCAGACTTTTTAAAAACTGAGATAATACATGCATCGAGGCTGTTATGAGGAACAGAGATAGGACTGCCTTCCATTTAGTTTCCCAAAGACAGGAAAATGTTTATTATTTTGAATGACTGCATAAATACTGTGGTGATTCCCTAGGCTAAATCCTGGTCAAGGAGGACAGTCCATGGTAAATCAAGTTACTACATAGTTTATACTAATTCTTAAATACTATATATATATTTAAAAGTAGATATATTCCACAATAAATCATTTTTGAAGTTCTCTTTGGCCCAACGAATTTTGATCAACCCTACCCACTTTTATCAATATCATCATGAGTTCATTCTCCTACAAATGATTTCACAACATTGAGAGAATTTACATGTTGACTTACAGATAGGACACATTCCTGGGATAACCACACACTGGTGGAAGAAATCAAAGACAAAGCAAACTGAATTTTGTCTACATTCTCCACCTGCCTGATCTTGATGAGCATCAAAATTCTAGATGGTGTGCTATCTCAAAACTGAAATACATCAGTGTTTTGTTTAGACTCTAATTACAGACTGGCTTTCACCAGGCATTTTTTTGCATCCTAGTATAAGAATCAGATAATAGTGTCATTGTGAGTGAATAAGAAGCCAGACTCCAAAGCATGGTGGCCTGGGTACGAATCCTGCCTCACCAACTGATTAGCTGTGATTTTGCGTGGGTTACTCAAGGTTTCCGGGTCTGTTTCATCTTGCTAAGAGGGAAATAATAATTTCGCCCTCAAAAGTTGTTATGAAGCCAATAAATAAATCCATGTGAAGCACTTAGTAAGGAATGTGGCCCAGGGTAAGGAATGTTAATGTTTAATATCATTAGATTTATTGTTAATATAATCATTAAGCATTTCTACAAACCAGGAATTCACAAATTGCAGCCCATGGGCCAAATCTGGATTGCCTCCAGTTTTTATAAATAAAGCTTTATTTGGAACACAGCCATGCTCATTCATTTACATATTGCCTGTGGCTTCTTTTGTGCTATAGCGGCTAAGTTGTGTATTGGTGACAGGGTCTGCATGGCCCCCCAAAGCCTAAAATAGTACTATCCAGCCCTTTATAGAAAAGGTTTGCTGACCTTTACCATAAGCACGGAAATGTACTAAATTTAATCCCCATAACATGAAGACTCTTTTCTGTCATAACACCCCTAACGTAGGTACTATGGTTATCTCCATTTTGCACATGAAGAAGCAAAGACTCAGATTTATTATGTAAAATGCCCAAAGTCACAATATTAGTAAATAACAAAGCTGGAACTTGAGCCACATTTGTCTGACTCTGGAAACTCACATTCCTAATAGTATTTCCCTGATTGGATTAGGTAGTCTTTGATGATGGGTGGGGATTACGTGGGTACCAGTTCATGGTTTTACTTGGTCTCTAATCTCATATATAGATAATACAAGAAGTACATATTTGCAAATCCACATCTGAGCCAATCAGTTCCATTGCTGCTGCCTTGAGACCTGAGTGCCGCTGGGCCTGCCCTGGCTAGGTATATTTTCCTACCATCCTCTTTCCCTTCTCTGGAGGGAGCTATCTGCCTTCCCAAACAGCCTTGCCTCCAGAAGGCCAGCTGTGTAGCTGAGGAATTAGTGTCAGAGACAGCGGCTTTCTTTTCAGTGGGCCTCTTGGAAGTCTGCTCTGTAGCTAGCAGGTGTAGAACCAGTTGAATTGCTGTGTGTCTGAAGCTTAGCCTGCCGGAAGCTTATTTTGTTTAAGATAGCACTATTTCCCTTTGATTCATTTTTTTGAAACATATGCATAAAAATTAGGTCCTAGGAAAAATTTCCCACGAGGTCAATTTGCAAGGCCCTTTAGTTTAAAAAGAAAGATCATTCTCTAGTGTGCATGTTGGTTTGATATGGAAATACATATACTTGCCCTACATCTAGATTGCTAGTGTGCTTAGAATTTTCTTTGTAAAGTCTGAAATTAAATCCACAGACTGTGTGCCTTAATGTTCCTTTTTGGGGGCCTGCATATAGACACTTCCTTAAAAATGAAGCCCTTAAGCACAAGGAGAGAGTGATAGAAGGAATCTCAAATCTACAACTTCAAGAAAACTTCTTTGTGGTAGCTGAAAGCAGGACTAAAAACTCTGGTAGCAATAAACCCAGACATTGTACTTTGAGTGATAATTAGTTTTCTAACAGATCTGACATTCTCTGCTAGACAAAAAATAGCAGTCTGTATCTCAGTTTGCAAAAGGGGACTATTTTGAGACACTAAGACAGATATTTCTGGGGTGTAGGAATGATTTTATAGTTAGTTTTCCAGTTTCATAAAACATATAATACTAAAATATAATTTTTATACAGCCCAATTTGTATTTATTTATGCTTTTTCTATTACATGAAATTGTACCATCCAGACCACTTGTGGCCATGGTCTTTTCGTTGCAGTACACCTATGGAAATGTTTTGTCTCAGTGGAGAATTTTGGTATGAATTTACCTCGTGTTCTACCTTCAACAAACAACTATGTGCCAGGTGTTAAGATGGATGCTCAGGAAATAAAAGCGTAATATTTTTAAGGATTCGTAAGTGGCGTCACAGGTCCTAGTCTCAGCCTCTGACAGTGACACAGAGGACTTTTTTTGAGGGGTGGAGGAGCTCATGGTAGCTTTATAAAATCATTTATAATGTGCACCATTCTGCTCTAGATTTTCATTAAAAAATTATGACTGTTTTCATTAAAGTATTTAAACCCTTCTGACTATAAATCATTAGAACTAATTCCTGAGATCCAAGGTACCATTCCCCATTCCACCAAAGGAATTCATGTTACTTTATGAATGAATGAGTGTTAACTCTTTAATTCCATGAGAAGCATATTCTATATGGTTTGAAAAGACATACTCAGTATTTCAATCTAATTTTATTTTTAGAAAGCAAAGTATAAAATTCCTGTTGTCTTAATTTATATTACAAAAAGTTAGGGTTAAAGAAATTTGGCTGGAAGAGATATGCAGAAAAATAATGATTCCTAAAAGGGTTTTTTCAAGGACATGACACTGAACGAATGCTTACTAGAATCATGAGCTTGAAACTTTACATTTATAAAAAGGTAGTAAGGATTTAAAGGGGGTGGGGGAATCGTTGGAATCAGTAAACTTTGCTCCAGGTACTAAACTTTTACTAATGAAGCCCAAAAGCATATTAGCAATTTTAGTAATTATCACAGTGTGGCCTCATTCTGAATTCACTGGCAGTTCAAACCTCTCAGCTGTGTTGTGTGTGTGTGTTTTTTTAATTTGCTGCTGCTCAGCTCTTTTCCGTCTACTTAGACACTTTTCCCCTAATATGTGTATCTAATATTTCTCTCTATTACTTTCTTCTTCTATATTCCCCCATTTTCCTGCCTATGAATTTATTTTTGGACCACCAGCGTCCTCTTTGCTTGCTTTCCTTACCAGATCCCTCTCATGCTCAGATCTGGGAGGCAAATCAACTGGGTCTTCACTGCGCCAACTCCTTTTGGACCTCAGGGCCTATATTCCAAAAATACTGAGAAGCAACTCTGTGGGCCAAACCATTCTTATTAAATGCATGCTCCTTTTTAAAGAGTTTATGCCCCTCTAATTTCATTTGAACATAAGCTTCAGGGGCAGCACGAGCCCTTTGAATGTTCTTTCCAAACCTTAATAATTAGCCAACAACTCAATTCCAGTGTGGGGTATATCTCCATGTGATTAGCCATCAGTGCTTTTGCTTTACTTTGTGGGGTTTTTTTGTTTTTTTTTTTTTTAAAGATTTATTTTATTACATATCTCCCCTTCCCCCCCGCTGTGGCGACACGCCGAGACTGGTCACTGCGCAGGCGCAGCTTTCCCCACTTGTGGGCGGCTTCTGCTTCCGTTCACGGCCGGCTTTCAGTTCGTGGGTGGCTGGCTGCGCTCCATCCGCGGGCGACCTGCCCTGCCCGTGGCGGCTTTTGCCCTGTCCGTGGCAGCTTTTTGCCCTGCCCATGGCGGCTCTGGCCCACCCATGGCGGCTTGCCATTCTCAAGGTGGTCTGCCCGCTAGGAGAGGTCCCCGGGAACCGAACCCGGGGCCTCCCATGTGGTATGCTGGCACCCTATCCACTGGGCTATCGAGCCGGCCCCTGCTTTACTTTGAAAATCTCTGTTTTGTACCAAATTAAGTTGTA
>PVKH010023017.1:0-14015 GCA_004027955.1 Chaetophractus vellerosus
ATCAACAGCTTGCAGCAGTGTTGAACATTTGTTACACATGATGAGAGCACAATTTTATAAATAGTCTGTTAACTATAGTCCATGGTTTACTTTAGAGTTCACTGTGTTGTACAGTCCTATGGATTTTTATTTATTTATTTATATTTTTTTCAGTGCTATGGATTTTTAAAGATGTTTTTTATTCTAGTAACATATATACAACCTAAAATTTCTCTTTTAAACCACATTTCAAATATATAATTCAGTGATGTTAATTATGTTCACAATGTTGTGCTACTATCACCATATCCATTACCAAAACATTTGCATCATCCCAAGGAAAAACTACAGTTTAAACATTAACTCCCCATAACCTACTCTTATCCTGGCCAGTGGTAACCTAAATCCTAGATTCTGACTCTGTGAATTTTCTTATTCTAATTATTTAATAATATCAATGGGATCATGTAATCTTTGACCTCTTGTGTCTGGCTTATTTCACTCAACTTGATGACTTCAAGGTTCATCCATGTTGTTGCATATACCAGAACTTCATTCATTTATGGTAGAATAATATTCCATTGTCTGTATTTACTACATTTTGCTTATTCATTCATTGGCTGATGGACACAGGTTGCTTTCATCTTTTGGCAATTGTGAATAATGATGCTATGAACATTGGGGTGCAAATATCTGTTTAAGTCCCTGCATTCAATTCTTTTGGGTATATACTTAGAGGTGGGATTTCCGGGTCATATGGTAATTCTATATTTAACTTTCTGAGGGAACACCAAACTGTCTTCCACAGCAACTATCCCATTTTACATTGCCACCAGCAATGAATGTGTGTTCCTATTTCTCCAAATCCTCTCCAACACTTTAAATTTTCTGTATTTTTTAAAGTAGCCATTCTAGTGGGTATGAAATAGTATCTCATTGTGGTTTTGATTTGCATTTCCCTAATGGGTAATGATGTTGAACATCTTTTTGTGTGTTTTTTGGCCATTTGTGTTTCTTCTTTGGAAAACTGTTCAACTCTTTTGCCCATCTTTAATTTTAGTTGGTTGTCCTTTTGTTGTTGAGTCATAGGATTTCTATATATTTTCTGGATATTAAACCCTTATTGGATATGTGGTATCCAAATATTTTGACTCATTTTGTAAGATTGTTGTTTTACTTTTATGATAAAGTCCTTTGATGCACAAAAGTTTTAAATTGTGATAAGGTCCCATTTATCTGTTTTTTCTTTTGATGCTAATGCTTTGGGTGTAAAGTCAAAGAAACCATTGCTTAATACAAGATAAGGTCCTCAAGATGCTTTGCTATGTTTTCTTCTAAGAGTTTAATAGTTTAATAGTTCTGGTTCTTATATTTAGATCTTTGATCCATTTTTCATTGATTTTTTATTGAAGTGAGGGGATCACCTTCATTCTTTTTCATATGGAGACCCATTTTTTTTCCAGCACCATTCTTTTCAAGTTGAGTGGATTTGGTGCTTTTGTCAAAAATCAATTGACCATAGATGTGAGGGTCTATTTCTGAACTTTCAATTCAATTTCATTGGTATATGTGTCTGTTCTTGTATAATATCATACTGTTTTGATTACTGTGGCTTTTTAATATGTGTTAAGATTAAAAAAAAGTGTAAGTCATCCAATTTCATTCTTCTTTTTGAAGATAGCTTTGGGTTTTCAAGGCTCATTACCCTTCCTTATAAACTTGATGATTGACTTTTCCATTTCTATGAAATAGGCTGTTGGAATTTTGATTTGGATTGACTTGAATTGTCAATTGCTATGGGTAAAATTGGTATCAATTCATGATCACGAAATGTCCTTCCATTTATTTTGGCCTTCTTTGATTCCTTTGAGCAAAGTTTTATAGATTTCTGTATATAAGTCCTTTATGTTCTTGTTAAATTTATTCCTAGATATTTTACTCTTTTAGTGGCTCTTGTAATGGGAAATTTTTCTATTGAATTCGTCTTCTGATTGTTCATTGCTAGTGTATAGAAACTCTACTGATTTGGGGATGTTGCTCTTATACTTGCACTTTGCTGAATTCATTTATTAGCTCTCTCTCTCTGTCTATATATATATCTTTGTTGTGGATTTATCAGAATTCTGTATTTAGGATCATGTCATCTGAAAATAGGGAAAGCTTTAGTTCTTTCATTCCAGTTTAGATGTCTTTTATTTCTCTTGTCTAATTGCTCTAGCTAGAATTTTTAGTTCAATGTTGAATAAAAGTGGTGACAGTGGTTTTCCTTGTCTTGCTCCTAATCTTAGAGTAAACTTCTATTAAAGTTTGATTTTAGCTGTGAGTTTTTCATATATGCCCTTTATCATGTTGAGGAAGTTTCCTTCTATTCCAAGTTTTCTGGTTTTTAAAAAAAAAATTTTTTAAATCAAGAATGAATTCTGGATTTTGTCAAATGCCTTGTCAGCAACAGTTGAGAGGATTATTATTTTTTCATTCTATTAATGTGGTGTATTTCATTAATTGATTTTCTTATGTTGATCCATCCTCACATACCTGGGATAAATCCGACTTGATCATGGTGTACAATTCTTTTAATGTGCTGTTGGATTTGGTTTGAAAGTTTTTTGTTGTTGTTTTTTCTTTTTTTTAAAAAAATTGTTGCGGTACATCACTCATATGAACATACATAAACAATAAGTGTATAGCAATAGTTGTGAACCTACAAAACAAACATACATAACATCATCCAGGGCTCTCATACCTCACCCTACCACCAATACCTTGCATTGCTGTTAAGCATTTTTAACTCATGATTAAAGAGCATCCTCAAAATATTACTACTAACCAAAGTGTTTTCCCCCAACCCACCCTATTATTATTATTATTTTTATATCATTTATACATGAACATACATAAACATTAAGTGTATAGTAAAAGTTGTGAACTTACAAAACAAACATTCAGAACATCATACAGGGGTCCCATACATCAACCCTCCACCAACACCTTGCATTATCATGAGACATTGGTGTGCAAGTTTTTGATGAGGATTTTTACAACATTATTCTTAAGAGATATTGGTCTGTAATTTTCTTTTCGTGTGGCATCTTTATCTGACTTTGATATGAGGGTGATGTTGGCCTCAGTTAGGTAGTGCTCCCTCCTCTTCAATGTTTTGGAAGAGTTTGAGCAAGATTTGTGTTAATTGTTTTGTAACGTTTGGTAAATTTCCCTCGTGAAGCCATCTGGTCCAGGGATTTTCTTTGTTGAGAGGTTTTTGATTAGTGATTCAACCTCTACTAGTTATTGGTTTGTTGAGAACATCTATTTCTTCTTGAGACAGTGTAGGTAGTTCGTAATTTCTAGGAATTTTTCCATTTCATCAAAATTATCTACTTTGTTGTCATACAGTTGTTCATAGTATCTTCTAATTGTCCTTTTTTTGTGGTGTCCATAGTAATGTCACCCTTTTCATTTCTAATTTTAGTTATTTGGGTCCTCTCTTTTTCTTTCATGTCAGTATACCTAAAAGTTTGTTGATCCTTTCATGCAACCAATTTTTGGGTGCATTGATTCTTTCTATTGTTTTGTTATTCTCCATTTCATTTATCTCTACTCTAATCTTCATTATTTCCTTCCTATGCTTGCTTTGGGCTTAGTTTGCTCTTTTTTTTTCTTTCTAGTTCCTTAATTTTTGAGGTTAGGTATGTGATTTGAGATCTTTTTTCTTTTTTAATGCAAGTATTTAGAGCTATACATTTCCCTCACAGCACTGCCTTCTCTGCATCCCATATGTTTTGGTATATTGTATTTTCATTTTTATTTGTCTCAAGGTATTTCCTTATTTCTTTTGTGATTTGGTTGTTTAAGAGTACATTGTTTAATTTTCACATATTTTTGAATTTTCTATTTCTCCCTCTGTTTTTATTTTCTAGCTTCATTCTACTACGGTTTGAAAATTATACATTGTAAGATTTTAAAATTTTGAATTTAATAGACTTGTTTTGTGACATCATATGTTTCATCCTCGAGAATGATTCATGTGCAATAGAGAAGAATGTGTATTCTGCTGCTATTGGTTGAAGTATTCTATATATGTGTTAGGTCTAGTTGGTTTAGAGCATTGCTCAAGTCTACCATTTTCTTATTGATCTTCCATCAGTATGTGCTATACATTATTGTAGGTAGTGTATTAAGGTCTTCTACTTTTAATGTTTTAATGTAGAACTACCTATTTGTACCTTCAAATCTGTCATTATTTGCATCATGTATTTTGGAGCTCTGTTATTAGGTCATATATGTTTATAATTGTTATGTCTTCTTATTGAATTGACCCATTTATCAGTATACAGTATAATAATCGTCTTTGTCCCTCATAACAGTTTTTTAATTCAAGTCTATTTTATTTGATATAAGTATAACTACCCCAAGTCTTTTTTGGTTATTACTTGCATGGTATGTTTTTTTTCCATCCTTTCACTTTCAACATATTTATGCCTTTGAATTTAAAGTGAGTCTCCTGTAAACAGCATATAGTTAGGTCATGCTTTTTTATCCATTCTGCCAACGTCTGCCTTTTGATTGGAGAGTTTAATCCATTTACATTTAAAGCCACTACTGATTATGCAGGAATTTCTTCTGCCATTTTTCTATTTGACCTTTTTATGTCTCATATCTTTTTTGCTCTCAATTCTTCCATTAATGCCTACTTTCATATTTATTTTGATTTTTTTTTGTTTTGTACCTTACTGAGTCTCATTTCTTTCTGGTATATTTTTCATATATATTCTTTGTGGTTATCATGGGATTAAATTTTAATATCCTTAATACGTATCAGCCATATTTGGTTTGATACCAACTCAACCTCAACAGCATATACATACACTCTTTCTATATTCTTCCACTCCCCACCTTGTTTGTACTTTTATTATAAATTACATCTTTGTACCTTGTATGTCCAAAACCATAGATTTATCATTACTTTTTATGCATCTGCATTTTCGCACCTGTTTGAAAGAAGAAGTGTAATTACATATTTAAAAATACAATACTATTCTACTGGCATTTATAATTACACTTATGGTTAAAAATAGTCTAGTGTCCCTTCCTTTCAGTCTGCAGAATGCCCTTTAGAATTGCTTGAAAGTTAGGTGACATGGTAATGAAATTCCTCAACTTTTGTTTTTCTGGCAATCTCTTAATCTTTCCCTCATTTTTAAAAGAAAGTCTTGTTAATATAAAATTCTTGTTTGCCAAATGCTTTGTCTCAGCACTTTAAGTATTTCATCCCACTCCCTTCTTGTTGCCGTAGTTTGTAATGAGAAATCAGCACTTAATCTAATTGGGACTCCTTTGTACATAATACATTGCTTTTCTCTTGCAGCTTTCTGGATCCTCTCCTTTTGCTTTGCATTTGAGCGTTTGACTACTATGTTTCTAGGCATATTCCTCTTCAAGTTTATCCTTTCTTCTGTTTGTTGGTCTTCTTGGATGTGCATATTCACGTCTTTTGCCAAGTTTAGGATGTTTTGTTTCATTTTCCTTTAAATATTCCTTCTGCTCCTTTCTCTCTTTTTTCTCCTTAGGTGGCTTCCATAATACATATATTGGTATGCTTGATGGTGTTCCACAGGTCTCTTAGGCTATTTTCCTTTTTCTAATTCTTTTGTTTCCATGTCCTCAGTCTGACTCATTGCAATTGTCTTATCCTTGAGTTCATTGGTTCTTTTTTCTGCCAGCTCCTTTCTGCTATTGAAATCCTCCTGGGATTGTTTCATTTCAGTTATTATAGTCTTTAACTCTAGTTGGTTCCTTTTTATGGTTTTTACCTCTTTTTAGAAATTCTCATATTCTTCATTCACTTTTTTCTTAATAGCCTTTAGTTCTTTCTGTGTATTTACCTTCATCTCCTTGAGAATATTGAAGATAATTTTTAAAAAGTTTTTGGAATGTTCATGGTCTGGTCTTCTTTGTTGATGTTTTCTCTATTTTTATCCTCTTCTTTTGCACCTCAAAGGACTTTGTCCAAAGGTGAAAAGGCAGCCATCTCAATTGGAGAAAATATTTGGAAATGACATGTTTCTGATAAGGGTTTAAAATCCATGATATATAAAGAGATCAACAAATCAACAATAAAAAAACAAGCTTCCAGATTAAAAAATGGGCAAAATTCTTGAAAAGACAGTTGTCCATAGAAGGAATACAAATGGCAAAAAACACATGAAAAAATGTTCAACATCCCTGGAGATTAAAGAAATGCAAATCAAAACTACAACGAGATATCACTTCATACCTATTAGCCTGGCGACTACTAAAAAGTCAGAAAACTGCAAATGTTGGAGAGAATGTGGAGAGATAGGAATGCTTATTCACTGTTGGTGGGAATGTAGAATGGTACAGTCCCTGTGGAGGACTGTTTGGCAGTTCCTAAGGAAGTTGAATATTGACTTGCCATGTGACCCAGCAATGCCATTACTAAGTACCATTATCAGAAGAATCGAGAGCAATGACACAAATAGATATCTGCACACCGATGTTCATATAAATGTTATTAACAACTGTCAAAAGTTGAAAATAACCCAGGTGCCCATCAACTGATGAATGGATAAACAGAGTGTGATTTATACACATGATAGAATATTATGCAGCGGTAAAAAGAAATGAACTTGAAAGGCATGTGACAACATGCATGAACCTGGAGGACATTATGTTGAGTAGAGTAAGCCAGACACAAAAAGCCACATACTCTATGATTGCGCTATTATGAACTAAATATGTTGTGTAAACTCATGGAGTTAATGATTAGAAAATAGAATGAAGGTAGAGAATGGAAAACTGAGGGTTAATCTGTGCAGATGTGGTAAAAAGGTTGTTTGTAAATTTTGGAAATGAATAGAAATGGTGAATGAACATCATAATGTTTTTAATTAGCAGAGCTATTATGTGGGTATGACAGTGGTTGAAAGAGAAAGTCTATGGACATGTATATTACTGGAAGGAAAGCTAAAATATGTAAAGTAGGACAGTATAACAGTGAAACCACAAGTAAAATACAAATATGGGTAATATTGCATATAGCAGCTATGTTTTGTGGGAAAGCATAGAGACATTGAGAGGTGGTGAGTTTTATGATTGTTTTTTGTTTTTTATTAATATAACTGGAATAATGGAAATGCTCTAATAATGATAGTGATGAATGTACAACTATGTGATTATATCAAATACCATTTTTGTACACTTTGGATGGATTTATGCTTTATCAATATGTATCAATAAAATTGATTTGTTAAAAAATAATTTTGTTTTTGCATATTTATTTATTTTTGCAAAGAAGAAACATAAGTCACATTGCACATAATTACGGGAAGAGTAGTGGAATTGAAATAGAGGTTAGGTGGAGATGGAAATATTAATAGTATTTGTAAAAGTGTGGTAAAGTAATGAATATTGTATGGGCCTAATCATTCTTCTAGTTTATGTTTCCCTAGAAGAGGTACTGAGACAAGGGTTCAAGTTTAAGTAGTTTATTTGGGAGATGATCCCAGAAAACACCAGGAAGTCAGTGAGGAATTAAGACAGGAATGGTAAGGTAGCCAATATATTGTGCATTATTAAGCTATTAATTTATTCTCACTGAGGAACTCTAGGAGCCAGTAGAACCAGCCTGGCTCAGTTAATCTCTGTCACCATCTCCCCCCAGGGACAAAGGAGCAAGGGTATTTTTATACCAACCCCTGCCATTCATTATTAAGGGCTGCCCTGTAGTGGGTGGATAGGTTGGAAGGTTGTATTAAACAATTCTCTGGTATTTACATCCTGCACTGCACACTGGCAAAGTGGCCTTTAGCCCCTGTTAAAGCCCTAAGTCTGGCTTTCACCATAATGGTGAGGCTAAGGGAATGTTTGGGGTATTGACAGTGTCTGTTATACCATCCTAACAACATCTTTATGATTACTGATACTGGCATCCACATTTTCAGGAGTCAATATTTTTTTTTCTTTTATAAGTAGAGCAATGACAACAGAACCTCATTATCATTATTTATCTTTTAAGTAGAATTTTATAGGAAGTGGCTTAGCTAAAACCCAACCAAGGTGTTTACTGAAGAAATGAAAGAACCTTATAAGCCAGTTTGTCTGTTAAACTTTGGCCCTTAGAAACAAGTGCTGTTACAATTATATCTGCTTGTTGGAAAATATATTAAAAGTAGGGAACATGGCTGCTGTTTTAAGATCAGAAAGGACTAGACTTATTTTAATCCTGCAAACTAATCATCCTGCAAAACATATGAGAAATGATGCTGTCAACTTGTAATATACAAACTATAATTTCTCTACATTTCATGAGAAGACGGGCCCTGAATTTATCTTCAATTGCTATTGTTATATTCTGACAGCCCTGTATGAAAAGAATGAATGAACATTTCCAGGTTTTATGAGCATTAAAATATCAAGGCACTTAAAAATTGTTCCAATTGACTAGATCATAGCATGGTGTCTGGTTCCTGGTAGGTTTTTAACAGATATTTTTAAAGCTCCATTACCATCAGTAGTGAACTTTCTGCACTAGATTGGTCCATTCTTTTATTTATTTCTCAAACATTGAGTACCTACAACATGCCAGGCATTGTGCTAATTTGGAATTTTAGCTAGCTAGATATCTATATATTATCTAGAAAGACAAACATCTAAGTCTCTTATTAATGTTATACAACATATTTGATCATAGATGTGTCCCCACATGCAGAGAAAATCTTCACCTCTAATGTAAACTTTAGAGGATTATTTGTCTTTCTAAAACTCTTGCTATATTTGTTCAATCCTCCCTCCCTTTCCATTCACTTTTGTTATTTTAGCTCTTAGACAGCTTTCTTAATAGGAAAATAGCTCCTGGGAAATTTATAGGAGATTACACTGAGAGGCAGGCTCCACATTTCCTGCCTTTCTTCTCCATGGAACATTGCATTTAATTAATATATTGGTTTTAGCCCAGTGAGTATCATCAGGATTTCACTGGTTCTTTGGATGTTCTGAAATGTGTGAATTGTGTGGGTAATTTATGCTTTCCAAGGACCCCTAACCCCACTGCTCTGAAAAATCACTAAATTCTTTAGTTGACTAATTGTTTTAGGATTCAGTTTAGTTACCTTTGAAATTTTGTATCTTTTGTGGCAGTGTGCGTAAGCTTTGTGACTATACCTAACAGCTAATCGGCTATAACTTTAGTCCCTTCAGTGTAGTGATATCTTTGCAGTTTGCTCAGTAATTTGTAGGGTGAGAACACTTTACTTTCAAGAAGTGCTGCTCCTGGACATGCTCAAAGTTTCAGAATGACATACTTTGTATCAACAAAATAAATCCAGTGTCATTCTTGAGTTTTCATTTATCAATTATTTCATTCATTTACCAAGTGGAATGTTCTGTAAAGAAATGTTAATGGACTAACAATGAGAGAATCTGGGGTCCAGAGTCTGGAATGATTGTGCCCTCAACTAGACAAATTGTTCGATCTTTTGTCATTCAACTTCTCTGTGCCTCAGTTTTCTGGTCCATTAACAAGAAGAAAATAATTCCTATTTCAGAGAGTTGTAAATATACAATGGGATACTATAGAAAAGAGTTTTATGGGCTGTAGGGCACTCTATTCATGTGAGATATTATTACTATTACTAACAGCACAGTGATTTTACTAATTAGTGACCTTGGCTGAGTTACTTAACCTTTCTGAATTTCCATTTCCACATTTGTATGGAAGGCAGCTTCTATGTTTAGATCTTCCTTGGCACTAGGGGAGATTTTATTGAAGAGGGTATCCTAAGAAGAGAATTTTGAAAGTTGAGTCAATTCGTAGCTGGGGAGAAGGGGAGGATATTTCGAATAAAGTTAGCAGGGTAAGGTGAGTTTGAAACAACCTAGTGATTTAGAACTGCAAGGAGTTTAGCAGGAGCTTCCTATGTACTGGGATGGGAGACTCAAAGGTAAGGCTCCAGAGAGATGACCACGTTAAACCAAATAGTTTGGACTTCATTTTTCAGTGACGTGGTGACCCTGACTGATTCTAAGCAAAAATAAGACTCATAGCAATAAAGAGGATATACTAGGGTTGTAGGATAGTAGTGGGGATGCTAAGACCTAATTAATAATAACACCATGTACTATAAATTTACAGGACACTGTGCTAAGCCCTTTACATTTATTTAATCAGTTGATCCTAAAATAACTATGTCTTAATATCCTAATATTATCCCTATTTTACAAGTAAGGAAATAGAAGCTCAGAAGGGTTAAATAACTCACCCAAGACTTTATAATCCATACTCACAATTGCCACACTATACTGATTTTTAAAACTGTTGTTTTATGAACTGTTTGATTATTTGAATACTGCAGAAAATTGTGTTAAAATTAGACTAGAGGATATTTGAATTGGAGGAGAATTTTGTCCATCTAACTGAATCCAGAGTACCGTATAATGCCCCTTGGATGTTTTTTTGTTCTGCTTCAGCTCATACCCGGTGACAAGGAGCTCAGTATAGAAGGAATGAGTCTCTCGAATTAATTCTTCTTTGTATTGAACTGAACTATTCCTCCTGATCTAAGCTCTATCCTCTGGAGAACACCTGGTTGTCTAAATCCTTTTTTCACATGATAGCCCTTCAGATACTGTCATGCCTTCCCATTCACATTTTATTTTTCTTCAATGTGAAAATCCTTAGTTCTCTTAACTGTTTCTTTTTTTTTTAAAGTGAATTTACAAATTTTAATTAGAATAATTGTAACTAAAGGTACATTCTTTATACCTAAAATATAACAAATATAGTTTATGGGTAGATTTAAGTAATTCATAATGCTTTGGGTGGATCTTCACTTGGATACTGTGCTATGTGAAAAGTTTGGTTAAACTCTCTAATATTTTTTTTGTGAGAGTTTACAAAACGATCATGTATACCATACAGTACTCCCAAACATTGCCCCACTACCAACATATTGTTGGTACATATTTGTTACAAATGATGAAAAAACATTGCCATTATATTACTGCTATCTATAGTCCATAGCTTATATTTGATGTATTTTTCCCACAAACCATCCTATTATTAACACCATGTATTTGTATTGTATATTTGTTATAGTTCCTAAGAGAATTTTCTCATATTTGTACTGTCAATCACAGTCCATCATCCACCATGGGTTCACTGTGTTATACAGTATCCTGTCTTGTACAATCCATCCAAAGTGTACATTCAGTAGCTCTTAATTTTACCACAGTCTTGTGCTGTTATCACCTCTGTCCATTTTAGAACATTTTCATTACTCCAGAAGGAAAAGTCCCATACCTGCTTATACCCCCCATTGTTGACCTTTAGCATCGATATAGTACCTTCTTTGCCTTTGCTGCTAAAATATTACAATGTTACTGTTGGCTTTAGTCTATACATTACAATAGACTTCCCATGTATTAAATATTCTTAGCACCTTGCAATAGAAAAACGTTCTTATATTTATTATTAACTACAATCTTTGTCCACCACCGAAATCACTGTTATATAGTCCCTAGATTACACTCTAGCTTTCTTTCAATTGACATTAACCACCCTAGACTATCCCTTTCAGCCACAATCATATTTATAAATCAGTAGTGTTAGTTATACTCATTATAATGTGTTACAATTAACTCTATCCATTTCCACACATTTACAATCAACCTTATTAAACATTCTACATACATTCATCATCTGCTCCTCCTTTTCAACCCACATTCTGTCTTCTAGTAACATATTCTATAGTTTAACTCCATGAGTTTACACATCATATTTAGTTTATATCAGTGAACTCATACAATATTTGTCCTTTTGTATCTGGCTTATTTCACTCAACATAATGTCCTCATGGTTGATCAATGTTGTCATATGCATCCCAACTTAATTTCTTCTTACAGCTGAATAGCATTCCATCATATAGATATACATATTTTGTTTATCCATTATTGGTTGATGGGCACTTCGGTTGTTTCCATATTTTAGCAATTTGGGAATAA
Organism: Chaetophractus vellerosus; assembly: GCA_004027955.1. Classification (NCBI taxonomy): domain Eukaryota; kingdom Metazoa; phylum Chordata; class Mammalia; order Cingulata; family Chlamyphoridae; genus Chaetophractus; species Chaetophractus vellerosus. The sequence continues at coordinate 11,998 of PVKH010023017.1, forward strand.
TGCCGCTATGAGCATTCATGTGTAAATGTCAGTTTGCATCCTTCCTTTCAGTTTTTCTGAATATTTTCCTAGTAACAGGATTGTCAGATCATAGGACAGTTCTATATTTAGCTTCCTGGGGAACTGCCATACTGTCTTTCACAGAGGCGCCATTTTACATTCCCATCAGCAGTGAAGGAATGTTCCTATTTCTCTGTATCCTCTCCAGCCCTTGCAGTTTTCTTCCTCCCTCCCTCCCTCCCTCCTTCCTTCCTTCCAGTGTGGCCAGTCTGTAAATCATGAAATGGTATCTCATTGTAATTTTTATCTGCATTTCCCTAGTATCCAATGATATTGAGAATCTTTTCATGTGCTTTTTGGCCCTTTGTATTTCCTCCTTGGAAAAATGTCCATTCAAGTCTTTTGCTCATTTTTAAATTGGGTTGCTTGTCTTTTTATTATTGGGTTGTATGATCTCTTTATATAACATGGAAATTGGGCCCTTATTGGATATGTGGTTTCTGAAAATTTTTTCCCATTGAGTAGGCTGCCTTTTCAACTTCTTAACAAAGTCTTTTGAAGCACAAAAGTGTTTTATTTTGAGGAGGTCCCATTTATCCATTTTTTCTTTCATAGCTTATGCTTTGGTTTAAGAAACTACTACCTACCACAAGATCTTGAAGATGTTTCCCTACATTTTCTTCTAGGAGTTTTATAGTTCTAGCTTTTATATTTAGGTCCTTGATCGATTTTGAGTTAATTTTTATATAAGGTATGAAATAGGGGTCTTCTTTCCTTCTTTTAGCTATAGATATCCTGTACTCTGAGCACCATTGATTGACTAGATTCTGACTTAGCTGGGTGGGTTTAAAAGCCTTTTCTAGATCACTTCATCATAGATGTGAGGTACTATTTCTGAACTTTCAATTTTATTCCCTTGGTCAATCTTTCTATCTTTATGCCAGAACTATATATATATATATATTATTATTATTGTTATTATTTTTTACCACCGTAGCTAAGTAATATGCCTTAAACTTGGAAAGTAGGTTTTCCAACTTCCTTCTTTTAAAAGATATTTTTGGCTATTTGGGGTCATTTACTCTTCCGGATAAATTTGATAATGGCTTTTCCTTTCTTCAAAAATGGCTTTTGGGATTTCTTTTGAGATTGCATTGAATCTGTAAATCAGTTTAGGTAGAATGGACATCTTAACCTTATTTAGTCTTCCAATCCATGAACATGTTATGGCGTCCCATTTATTTAGTACTTCTGTGGTTTCTTTTAACAATGTTTTGTTGTTTTCTGAATACAGGTGCCTTATGTCCTCTGTTAAGTTTATTCCTAAATATTTGATTTTTTTAGTCACTATTGTAAATGGAATTCTTTTCCTAACTTCCTTCTCAGGGAGCTCATTAGTATGTATAGTAATGCTACTCATTTTTGTGAGTTAATTTTGTTTCCTGCCACTTTTCTGAAGCTGTTTATTAGTCCTAGTAGCTTTGTTGTGGATTTTCAGGGATTTTCTAGATATAGGATGATAACATCGGTGAGTAGTGAAAGCTTTACTTCTTCTTTTCCTAGTTGGGTGCCTTTTATTTCTTTTCCTTGCCTAATTGTACTAACTAGAACTTCTAACACAATATTGAATAACAGTGGTGACAGTGGGCATCCTTTTCTTATTCCCAATATCAACAGGAAATCTTTCCATCTTTCTCCATTAAGTACAGTGTTAGCTGTGGGTTTTTTAAAAATATATGTACTTTATTATGTTGAGAAAGTTTTCTTCTATTCCTATCTTTCAGAGTGTTTTTTTTTTATCAAGAAAGGATGCTGTATTTTTTTCAGATGACTTTTCTGCATCAATTGAGATTATCATTTGATTTTTCTTCTTCAATTTATTCATGTGGTGTATGACAGTCACTCATTTTCTAGTGTTGAGCCACCCTTGCATACCTGGGATAAAACCCACTTGATCACGATATACAATTCTTTTACTCTGCTTTTGGTGTCAGTTAGCAAATATTTTTTAATGATAT
>PVKH010023018.1:0-13956 GCA_004027955.1 Chaetophractus vellerosus
TAATAAAATAAATAAATCTTTAAAAAAAATAAATAAAAGATCAGAAATTATTGTCTTGTGGTTCTGGAGGCTAGAAGTCAGAAATCTAGGTGTCTGCAGGGCCATGATTCATCTTAAATTTGTTCCAGGCCTCTCTTCTGATGCGGAGGCGGCAATCCATGGTGGTCCCTGGCTGCTGGTAGTGTAACTCAATCTCTGCCTCTGTCACATGGCCGTCTCTTTCTCACCTCTGTGTCTCTGTGTCCAAATTTCCTCTCCTTCTAAGGATTGGATTAGAGCCCACCCTAATCCAGTTTGGCTGTATATTAACTAAAAAAATCTTAAAAGATCCTATTTACAAATAAGTTCACACTCATAGGACGTGGGGTTAGGACTTTAACATGCCTATTTATTTGGGTTGACACAATTCAATCCATAACATATGGGAATGCTTAACTTTTCTGAAAAGATGTGGCGATTAGCTTGAAACCTCTCTATTTAAAAAGCCTACCTTATAGATCTGGCACAATTTAAAAAATGCTTTGTTTCCATTAAGGTTAGTTGGAATAATGATGCATTAAGCCATGGGAGATAGCTATCTCTTTAAATTAAAAAAAGCTTATTAGAGAAGAGTCTGCTCATCATTAGCCTACACTTTCAGAACTGAGATTTTTATTAGTAAATTCAGGGATGAGTGGGAGCAGAAGGAATATCCATGCAAACCGGGAAAGTCATTTAAATTCTTGGGCCCTCAGTTTCTTCATCTATAAAATGAGGGGGTTGAGATTAGACAACTGCTGAAAAGCCTCTCCCCATAAAAGAATACCATGTCCACGTTCTGGTATTGCATTACCCCATCCCACATTTGGTGCTTTATTCTTTTTTTTTTTTTAGATTTTTATTTTTTATTTATTACATCCCCCCCTCCTGCTTGCTCTTGCTGTGTGTCCATTCTTGTGTTCCTCTCTGTCCGCTTTGTCTCCCCCCGTTGCGGTGACGCGCCGAGACCGGTCACCGCGCAGGCAGCTTTTGCCCCACTTGTGGGTGGCTTCTGCTTCCATTCACGGCCGGCTCCGCTTCAGTTCGCAGGTGGCTGGCTGCGCTCCGTTCGTGGGCGACCTGCCCTGCCCGTGGCGGCTCTGCCCGCCCATGGCGGCTTGCCCTTCTCAAGGTGGTCTGCCCGCTAGGAGAGGTCCCCGGGAACCGAACCCGGGGTCTCCCATGTGGTATACCGGTGCCCTATCCACTGGGCTATGGCTATACGGCCGGCCCTGGTGCTTTATTCTTGATTCTTTTCAGCTCTGATTGCTAAAAGGAATAGATCATAGATCATGACATATCAAGGTCACAGGATGAGCAGTAAACAAAGCTGGAGTCTGGAACAAATTGTCTGTTGGAGATTTACTGTTTGGGTTTTTATTCTATTTGGAGCCTTTTGGGTCCTGGCCGATCCAAATAGGTGAGGTACATATGTAATTTTACACTGGCAAATTAAAAAAGGAAAAGGGAAGCAGAAGATGGACATTGAGTATAGGTGGGACAATGATGATATAAACCTGGTTTGGGTTCTTTATAATTATGGTCTGACATAGTTCCAGTAAAGGTGTCTTTAGTTAAAAGAGGTAATGCATGGTGTATATATACACATAAACTGTACATATAAACATAGCAGCTTCTAAATTTAATGCCCTAATGTTGCTTTCTTACCACACGTAATTTTTAATAATGTCAGCACAGTCTGCTAAACCAAGCCCCAATATATAAAACAGTTAAATAAAAACAAAACTTCTATTTTCCTGAGTTCCCTCTGAGTTTCCAGGTAACTTTGGGGTCTTATGTCACATTGTTTGAACAATCTCGATTGAAATATCTTTCAGTTGTCATTATAATGAAGTAAAATATACCAAATGACAAAATTACAAAACCACATTCAAATATTGTAGTGGTGAGTAGGAACTAGTTCTCTATATAGAATATGTTTAAAGTTGGGTGGTCTGAACAGATAGAACAAAGAAAGGAGAGATTCTATCTTGGTGAATTTCAAAGCAATATATTAAGTAAAAGCTACTGCCTATGTCTGACTATAAGGCAGCCCTCAAAGCAGTGTTCTGTTTTCTCAAGAAGATCCCCCCTCCCAAATTTAGGGTATATAAACTTTTTGGAATATAGAATATTAATAGTCTGTTAATACTTTAACCTAAGAAAAATTAAAATGAAAAATACAATAATTTTGAAAATCTGCATTTTCCATTGTAAGTTTTCATGAGACAGTTTTATTTAAACTTTCCTTGTGCTTCAACATCAACTTCATCATCACCAGAACCACTTTTTGGCTTCCCTTAAGGCTCCAGAGTACTCAGTCTTCATTTCCACCTAAGTTGTTTTAATATGGCACTTTTAATTCTGTATGATGATGTCCATTTTGCTCTAACCGTCCAAGTGTGTTTTGTTGTTTTTTTTAATTCAAGTTATCTATATGGTGTTAGTTGAGTAGAGAAAAATACCAAAAATACCTTGGGGATAATAACCTTCTACCAAGGACTAAATGGTCTATTAGTAACCTAGGATTCTTGACAGTAGGCATTTTCAAGAATACAACATACACGAAAACCAGAGGTATACAGTAAAAAATATATCAACAGCCTTGTGTGCACAGTCACTTTTTCCAGTGAGACCTCCAAAGAGCCGAGAACAGAAGCTTGGTGTTTTGCTCTTAGATGACTCATTTTTTAGTTCAGTAGGAACAAAACTTTGGCTTTTGTATTTGGCGTAGTTTCAAAGTTAATTGAATTTTTGTAAGATACATGCATATATATATACAAATGCCTTCCATATTTGTATGCAGACTTTAAGCACTGTTTCTCTGTGTGTTTAAATAAATTTAGTGCATGTACTCTTATGACCCTCTAAAGAAAACACTACCTGTTCGTACAGTCTAGATTTATATATTTTAAAAATTTCCTTTCCCTAGAATTTGAAATAGCCTAGTTCTGTCTACATGTGTCTACTGCTACCTAGTTTATCGAGCAATTTAGAGTCCCTAATTACATCATTTAATTGCAAATACCCAGTTTGTGTTGTCTTCCTAAAATTCATTTAATTGACCAAATTTTGCTCCCCCATCCCCCCTATAGTTATCAGTGTCCTTACCATGATCAACTTGATCATGCTTTTGACTGATGTAGCCTCTTCAACAGCCAGAAAGCAAGTTACCGGCCTTTTTAGTGCTTTTCTACTCTGGTTTCCTGGGGAGTTTAAAAGATAGTGATGCCTAGGCTCCATTCCTAGAGATTCTGATTTAATTGGTCCAGAGCAGGGCCTAGGCTCAGGACCTTAGTTCTGGCGTTTTTTTAAAGCTCTGCAGGTGATTCTGCCTTAGAGCTGACAACCACTGATAGAGATACAGCCTTCCTGCAAACTGTGTCATCATCTAAACCAAATAATTCAGGTTGAAAAATCTGTTTTACATGTAGGATTATCCAGTTAGGTCATCTCCATTGTTGGAATGAATCTGATCATGTCACATCTTTTAGCCAATTGGTGTCATGTTGAAGCAGCTTTATTTAACGCTCTTACTTTCCATATACTGTTTTTGGACTATTCTTGGTAGACTGGTGGGGGGAAACTAGTTGCATAAATAAAGCCTTCATGCTACCCTAGGGAAAACTGCCTTCCTTTATGACTCCATTCAGCCATTTGGATAATTCTCCAAGTTGCCTCTTAAATCACACTGCCTCCGTAACTTCATAGAAACTTTGATTTAAATTGTGGTGAACTCTCCACTTCCCTGCAGATGAGCCCAGTGGGTTTGCTTAGGTGACCCCAGTTCTGCTAAGTACAGTAGAGCCTTGTTAAGGAAGGACCCAGAAGTCAGCATTCTTACCTTTCTTGGCCAGATGCCTATGTAAATAGCCAATGACAGGTAGCTATAAAAGTTTGAAATATCTAAATGACTATTAAGCTTTAAAGGGAAGAAATACAAAGCCTGGGCATGGGAGCATTTTTTTTTTTTTTTTAATTCTTAAGTCCACAGAACTGGAATTTCTTTTCTTCTACCATATAAATCTGTTTTTTAAAGAAATGTTTGGGATTTTTCTTTCAGAAAATATTGACAGTTTTACAGTTTGTAAATATAGGTCTTTTGCATATGTCCTGCATACATATCTGTGAATTCCTTACCATTCATAGAGGATGCAGCATATTTCTTACGAGTCAGTAGAATTCATACTACTGCGTTAGTGATATTGTCAAGCATTGAGTCTTTTTTGACTTGCTCTTCTCCTAGAATCATCCACCTGGGGAGGTTTATGATCATTTTCCTAAGACTGGCTTTGATGAGTTTAGTGTATGAGGTAGAATGTTTATGAATATAGGTTCCGGACTTGGATTCCTTGGATTGAATCCTGATTTTTCCACTTAATAGCTGAGTGACTTGGGCAGGTGTTGTCTTATTTTTCACAAACTTCTCTAAACACCATTTTCTTTCTCTACAGAATGGGATAATCGATGTAACCTATCTCATAGGGTATTAGTGAGGATTAAATGAGATGTTTCGAGCTTTTAAGCAGTTGCTGGCTTTCTGTAAATGGTGGCGGCGGCTGCCCACCCACTGCTGTAATTACTGTTATTCCTACTGTAACTGCTACTACTGCTCCCCGTTCTCCTGGTACTGTCCCAACTATTCCTTTTTACAGTGTCATTAAGCAGCAGGTAAACTGAGGTTGTTGCTCAATTATGGAGGATAAAGACAACTATCTTACCTGAGGCTTTTTCTTTTGTGAGTTCTCTAATGAAGACTTCTATTTCATGAGTGAAAGCCTTATCTCTCTGCATTTCTAGCTCATCCAGGGCAGGAATTTCTTTTCTTCTACTTAAAAAAAAAATCCCACTTCTCTACCCAGGGCCTACAAAACTTTTGTGTATCAGCTGTATTTGAATTTATTCAGGTTGTTAATATGAATCTAATGAGATAGTTAGATTTCCATAAAGGAAAGGATTTCCATAAAGATTGGATATTTCTTTATAATACATTGATTTTCAGAAAGAAAAACAACAAAATAACATCTTGGAGTGACTGAAAACTGGAAGCGTAATTCTCCCAAGTTCACATCTGTGCCACTGTAGTCATTGACTGGAAAGTCAGAGTTTCCTTTAACCAGAGGAATGTGCTGAAACAGTAGTAGGTGTTGGTTAAAATTAGGATCAAATATTTCCATAACCAGAACTACAGACATGTTTAAAAAAACATGTGGCAGGGCCCTACTGCTTTTTCTTCTGGGTTGGAGAGGTTTTAGGTCCATTTCAGCTAACCACAATTAGATTCTGGCCCTGGTCTTGGCACAGGACATACATGGCAGACTTTCTGAATCTAGTGATAGATTCACATCCTGGTTTAGCAGACAAAGAAGCATGTAACAAGGAGGCTCAAAACTCTACCCCGGGTACAAGCCAAGGTAGTACAGCTCTCTCTCATTTGTCTCCTTTGTACCTTCCCTCCCTGATGCCAAGCCCCGGGGATGGATTCAGTGGTGACCTTTATTTGCATTTAATAGAGCACTATTTGTGTCCCTGCACTCCAGGGCTCCTTTACTAGCAGAGAGCTTGCCAAGACTCCAGCACTGTAACTGTACGCGTGTTTCTAAACTACTATAGGAATTGTTCATCTCTTGAAGCTATTTGTTTGTAGCTGTGAGCTAGCATTTGATGCCTCTCCAGAACCAGGAAAATGCATACACAGTTTCCACGGAAAGGAGGGGGAAAAACAACCACCTGTTAACAGCCTGTTTTTGCGTCGAGAAGATGAAGTTTGAGTAAGGAAGACTGTAAAGACTATTTGTAAAGAAAGGGTAGAGGTATAAGTCACTGGTGACGAATGTACCTGCAGGGATGGGGGCAGGCGGAATAACGGATCCTCTACTGGTCAGTTGTACTGAATCAAACTATTGCTAGAAACTGCTGATTAAATGGTTTCCAATGGTAATGGCCAGATCACTTCACATGTGTTTTATTTTGGCGCTTTTCTCCCTCACATGCTGAGTTATCCAGCACCACTGGTGTGTAGTTACAGAACTTCCAGTCTCTCCATCAGATACCCAACATTTACAAGGTGACTTTAAATATTATCCATGGTCCAGGGTCTTGGCGCCCAATGTGTTTTTCTTCCTCACACAATTTTGAAAGCCCGTGTTGTCGTTTGCTCAGTGAACAATCCCAATTAAAAAGAGAGAGAGAGACTCATGGCTTTAGGGTTGAGGCCATAAGCAGTGATGCAGAAGACTTTTACTGTATTGAGGGAAAAAAAGATGCTCCTGGGGTGTTGGGTGTCTCTGGTGCATTATTACTTCCTGTCTTGGAGAAAAGCAGCTGGATGCTGTAGTCTCTTGGAGTTTCACAGTAGCTCCTGCATATGAGATATGATCATTTTCAAAAATGCTCGCCAGTGGTAGAAGAAGGAGGGATATTTGTTGTTTTTCATTATTTTTTAAGGAAAGTTAGCCCAGAATTTAAAAACATTCTGATATGGCTAGTTTTCAACTTATAAATGGTTGCATGTATATTCTGAAATTTAATCTGATGTTTGTTTGAAAACGGAATGCAGTTTCTCCATGCAGGCAATGCTATAAATAAGGAAAACCCATCTGTAAAATAAGGACAGAGTTCTTTGCTAAGGAGGGAGGAGGCTGCATTTTGCCTAGTGAGACCACACCCCCTCTCACCCTACGGTGAAAGAATAGTTTGAGAGGAAGCTTAGTGAGTTGACGGCCAAAAGAAAGCTTTTAGAAAAACTCCACACCCTTTAGCAGTTTTTCTTTTGGAGTAATGAAAATTTTTTGTGATGATGAAACTGTGATTATACTAAAAGTCATTGATTGTACACTTTGGATAGATTGTATGGTATGTGAATATATCTCAATAAAACTGCTTGAAAAAAGAGCTTTTTAAAACAGTTTATTTTTATTTTTATTTATTTATTTTAGGAGGTACCAGGGATTGAACCCAGGACCTTGTATATGGGAAGCAGGTACTCAACCACTTGAGCTGCATCCGCTCCCCTATTTCTATTTTTTGATCACACCACACCTCAGGCTGTGCCAGGTTAATGGAAGGAGCGTGCAATTTTTGAGCAAGAATATTCAGAAGTGGGATTTTATTGTATAATTGGCAAACTCCTCATCTCTGTGAATAATTGCTTGTTTTCTTGGCAGGGCCTAGAATGTGGCTCTCTTGAGGCCCAAGATAAATAGATAGCAATGGATCAGGCTGGTTCCCATGGTTACCAGGAGCCAAGCTCAAGTGGATTGTTATCCTGTGTGAACCTGTGTCAGGATCTTCCTGTGTTACATTTCAGTTGTTTGGTATTTGGTCTCTTGAATTAGCAAAAGAAATCACTGTAATTAATAATATTGGCAGGATATCCCGCTGCCACAGTGCATGCTTGTGTCCAAGGCTCAAGCTTCCTGCCAGCCTTTATTAAAGAAGAACTTTTTATGTCCTTAACAATATTTGATTCTTTCAGGAGCTATTTACATAGCTGGGGCTGGTTAATAGAGAATTGGGGGTCTGGACTCTAAGCATTTTGTCTAGTGAAAACCTTTTCTTCTTTTTTTGGTCATAAAATCTCAACTAACAGGATTACTTGGAAATGGCAGTTTCTGATTAATTGAAATTTCTTTTGAATTGAAGGTTAAACACTGTACCTTTTCTCAGCCCTTATTAGCAAACATTCTTTGGCTTTTGGAATTCAAATGTCAGGATTTTGAAAACAAGTTGTTTTAATTTAGTCTAGACTAGTACCTTGAAACATCCTTATGAGTTATGAATCTCATTATTCAGAATTTTACTTTCTACAGGGGTTTAAGAGGCTCAGGACTCTGTTAAGATGTGTGTGTGTGTGTGAGAGAGAGAGAAGAAATCCTTTATTATGTTATTTTGTTTTCCTCTATCTCTCTTAGAGATTTAGAATGAAAAGTTAAGTCACTGTGCCTAGCATCAGTAGGCCTACTTACAGTAAAACCCTGTTATTTGAAGGTTTTCAGATATATGGGCAAAATATAATAAGACAGAAATGAGTAGTCACTAAACTGCCTAACTTTTAAGATATTGATTTTTCTTTAGTGTGAGTTAAAGTCACCTTGTATTTACGTTAATAGGCTATTGAGTAGGCTCCTCTGTATCATCCAGGCAATAAAGGCATCCAACAAATATTTATTAGTACCTACTCTGTGTTCTTTATATGTTAGGCAATTAAGATGTCACAGGATAAATGTATCAACCTCTGATAACCTTTATGGAAATCTTATTTTCTGAAAACAAGGAAAACTTGTCTCTGAGGGGGCTTTGTGGTCCTAGCAGTTTAACTCCTAAAGTTAAAATACCATCTGTTTCAGTAACATAGATTGTAGATATTTGAGAATACAGAAACTTTTCCTGAACATAAATAGGGAATTTAGATGAAAAGATTGGTTTAATTTCTAATACTGATTTTTCAAATACGTGGTTAGGAGTTTAGTTTCTCCAAATAAAGGTAGTTTTACATCAGTGATAACAGTGAGAGCTAAGAATAAGAGTAATTGTTTATATTCCAGATTTTGGCTTAAATAAAGTAGAACCAATTTTCACCTGTTTCTCTCCCCTTAGTTCTTTATCTAGCCATATTATGACTATCAAAAAAATAATCTTTAGAATGTATTCAAAACCTGAAGAAAATGTGGTGAAAGGTTAAGATTTGACAAGAAGTGGCTTGGGTTCAGGGGGATGTGAATTCTATTCTCCTTTCTTATGTGTGCTTGAAATATAATCAGATCACTTTTAGATGAATCATTCCATTTAGAATTTTATTTTTGACATATCTGCAAAAGTGTTTCATTGTGCTGCTGTGAAATGAATGGACCATATGCTGGGTCTTGTTGGAGTTTGTGATTTATAGATGTTAAAGTAAATTTCACACTTTCAAGATGAAGCAATCTACCTCTGTCAGATCTTTGATAAAGAGCTTGCCGATGGGTGGCAGTAGCAAGTGTCATCTTATTAGTTGACAACTGAGGGCAAGAGAGAGGTCAGGTTGTTGGCGGAACCCTTAGAGCTGGCAAGTCAGCAAATAAGCTTTTCAGCTGCTTAAACCTAGTTGTTTTATTGGCATCGAAACCGTGGTCACACCAGCAACACATTCTCAATCAAAAGTGCCTATTTTTTCCAAGACATATGCTGGTCATACAAGAAAAATGAATATACTTAGATAAAGCATATACTTATTGTATTGACTTTTGACCCAGATTTCATGTTATAAACACTCGCACATAAATATATTTTTAAATCACTGTACTTAGGACTGTCTTCCTTGTAATTTATATAGTTTGCCTCCTAAACTGGTAACCAAATAATACCTGTGAATCAGGGTAAATGGCTTGAAACAATCTTCAGGTTCCTAGCAAATGGTTTTTTTGTCACTTGGGGAATGAGATGAGGGACCGTGGATATAGTGGCACTATGTGTAGGGCACCGGTATTTACGATGTGTGCATTTATGTGGGTTTATCTCTCTACCTTCCCATTGAAATGACAGAAAGGAATGAAGAAATCCATCGGAAATGGGAAGAGGTGTTGTTAGTGGACCAGAAACACCGAGGGATTTTTGGAAAGTAGATGGCAGCTGGTGTCAGAGCAGAGTTCCTTCCCGTAAAGTGAAGATGATGAGGCTGTGGGCAGCAAGGCTCGTGGGAGCCCCACATGGCTCTGAGTTCAGGACCACAGTTCAGGGAGTAGGTATGGTCAGGCACCGGGAGGAAGACTGTGAGGATCCTGTGCCCCCACCTCCCCATAAAGAGTTAAAGAGGTGCTGGTTGGTTCTGATTTACAAGCTAAAACCATAAGAAGCACTCTCTAAATCAAAGGAGTTTTTTGCGGGGAAGAACCAGGAGTTTTCCCCATAGTGGGGAAAAAATTGGCTTGGGTTTCATATCACTGAGATCGTACAATATCAGTCCTTTTGTGTGTGCCTTATTTCCCTCAACATGTATGTTGTGGCATGTATCAGAACCTGATTCCTTTTCACATTTTCTTTGTCCATTCATGGACACTTGGGGGCTCCACCTTTTGCCATTTGTGAATAATGCTGCTATGAATGTTGGTGTGGTGAGCAGGTCTTTTTGGGAGACTCACCAGAAGGGAAGACAAACAAACAATAAAACCTCAAAATAACTTTTGGCTGCCAAAACACATAGAAAGGGAAACTGAAGGGGAAAGGCCGCATCCTCCAGAAAGGAAGGAACTACTCTACCTGCAACAAAGCCTTTGTTTTTTGACAGTTTTGAGGCCTCAGCTTGTCCGTCCTTTCTCCTCATACCTCCTGAATGCCCAGTCACAGAGTCTGTGTTTCATCCTTCCATATTAGGGAGGAGCCTGGAGTAGAAAGATACCTTACAACGTAGCGGAGGAGACCCCTAGGAACTCCTGGTACCCATGAATAGGAGTAGATCAGCAGTCATTATCAGACCTTTGAGGAAAACGAACAGCATGTGAAAGAAGGACTATGTGTTTAGAACAGGTGCAGCAAACAGGGATAGCTGTGGATCGCCTGTGCTTACTGTATACACAGCATGATGCCTGTGAGGGCAGAGCAGGAGGCTTGGAGAACCATGTGTACTAAACTGTTAGTAGTTTCCTTTAGGGAGATGGATATGGGAAGTGGGGTCTAAATTTCCTACCCCTTTATACCTTGATGTTATTTCACTAATTATAGCAAAGACTTTCAACACTAAGTTTAAGAAAAACGCATAGCTTGCATGTTGAGTTCATGTCATGAAGACAACCTGCCAGAGGTTCTATGTCAAGAAACTTTGTGTGACTGATAGTTTTAATAGAAGGTTTCATCAACCAAAATACATTCTGAGAGTCTGTTAGTCATATTAACAGAACTGAAAGCCTTGCCACCAGGGGATATAAAGGACATTATCTATATTTTAGTGAGAAACCACAAAGAATAGAACAGATTTTTAATTAGCATCATGTGGTGACTTATGAATTAGCAAAGAAAATGTGTAACAGACCCTCTCAGTTCTCCCTAATTTGGAAAAACAGATGCTACTTCTCTAGCTTTGCCTCTTACTGGGGGGAGATTTACAAATCGAACTAAAAAAAAAAAGCCTTGGAGTGTTAATTTTACCATATTAATTTTTACCATAGTAGAGATGATGGGGAAATTTGCAAAAAGGGGAAGGGAGAGGAGAGCGTGGATACTGTAGAATTGAATCTGAAGCCAGCAGTAGAGAATGAGTCTAAAATGAAGGGGGGGTGGTTGTGAGATATGGAGGGGTCTTGGGTTTGGACTGAGAAAGGAAAAAGACAGATATATAGTATTTCTGTTTATTTTCTCTTTGAAAACCAAAAGCTTACACCACCATGCTCAGGCAGATTCTGTGAGGATTTGGGTTTACTGCCACAATTTGTGATATACCTGAACATAAACTTTCCTGGAAGTCCTTGGCCTCTGAGCTGACTTGTCTGTTGTATGAGAGCCAAGAATTTAACAGTCCTTGCGTGCACAGCAACAGATGCTTCTCTTGGACTTTTGCTGTCCAAATGGATGTGTGTGTATGTGAGTATTTAACTTAAAAATCCTGTTAAGTCCATGCTGTGGTGATAAACCCTAGCCTAAATTTGGGAATCCTATTCAGCCTCACCTTATATATCAGATGAAGCTGTATTTTTAGGAAACAGTTTATGGAGTTGAAAATAAATAATCAAAGGGAAAATGATCAGGCTCCAAGCAAGTTGTTTATGGATGAGTGTGTGAACCAACCATCTGATTTGAGGGGGAAAAAATTACAGATGGGTGGGGCTGGAAAGGCAAATGTGTTGTACAGCTGGCCAAATAATATCTGGCTATGTCAGAAAATTAAACAAAAGTCTTAAATGCGTTACATTAGTTTTGCTCCTTTCATCTTGCTTGCCATCTGCCTCAGATAATGCTGCTGTGTCTTAAGCCTGCTGTGTCTCCCCACCCCTGGCTTTGCCCCTTCTGTTGAACTATTTGTGGGGGAGCCGTGAAGGTTTGGTGATATCTGTGTATTCGACTTCTCCTGGTGCTATTTGCAAGTTAGGCATTTTCATCTCTGTCTTTTCAATTGTTATGTGAAAGAAGCTGCTAAAAACGAACATCTGGCAAAGAAACTGCCTGATTTAAGGAGGAAGTTTGCTGGATTTATGATCTCCCTTTTCTGTTGAAGTATAAACTGGAGATTAGCTGGGGAGAGAGATCTTGCTGCACAGTTATTCAGGGGTCACGGGGCCAGGGTGGAGTGGGGTGAGTGGGGGTGCTGGGGTTACTGCCCAGGCCGGAAAAACATTTTGCATCAGCAGAGTGGCCGCGGGCCTGCCAGGATGCTCTTGTTTTCTCTCCTGATCCAGTTTAGTGAAAGGAGAGTGGATGCGAATTGTTGGCTGAAGACTTGTCCTCACATACTAACTAGAGTTGAACTAAGTTCCACTCTAAAATCCCACCTGCCAACCCTGAAAATTCTTCTGTATTTATTCCTTTTCCTTGAAGTTACTTTAACATTGCAGCATGTATTTAATTTATCTTTATAATGACTATTAAAAATGGTTTTAAAAATGATACTGATCTAAAGTTTCTATTTTTACTTATATACCATGAAAAATAATAAATTGCTTGTTTAAAAAAATATGGCATGGGGAATTTTATTCTGTTGTGAGACGGTTTGTGGATCACTGAAGTTTAGTTAATCCTGGTTTAAGTATGGTCCTGTCAATTAAACACATAGCCTTATAATCACTTCTCGTCATTCCGCCACCAGCCCTTGCCCTCAGAACATTTTCCTTGCTTTATGTAATTTCTTGATAGAATAATTTCTAATTCTAAAAGCAACTGGAATAGATTAAATCAAGGCTCATGGCCTGCCTATAAAAACAGGAACTTCATTTCAGGGTAGATTTTTGTAAGATCATTTTCCAAAATAGCATGGTATCATAAATATTTCAGTAATGCTTTTTGGCAAGGAAATTAGTTCAATACTTTTGGCTTTGTCTTCTCAATGCTCAATACTTGATATGCTCTTTTGTCAGCTGAAGAATGCTTTTCGGTCAAAATTACTGATTTTTTTTTCCTTCCATTTTGTCTAAAGCTGTGTAAACGGCTGCTCAAGTATAGTGGAAAACCAGGAAAATCCACTTTTCCTTATTCATCATTTTCCATATTTGTGTTGACTTAATTAACTTTGACTCATGCTAGAAACTAGCATTTTAAAAGATTGGATGTCTGAGTACATATTTTCTCCCTCTGTCCCTTCTGTCACTAAAGTTTTCTCAGGACCTAAGCAGATCAGATGTTGTTCCTTTTCTTTGTGGAACTTTCTAAATGCAATTTGTTTTAATTGAGAGCAGTTTTAATGGTTGGTGATAAAAAGAAAATAAATATTAGTAACTGTTCTATTTTTCTCTTCCATACAGCATTGTTGTGCAAGACTATTTCATTTCCTCTCTAGCAATTTTCATGAAAACAGAGTCAACAAGAATTATGTACCCACTATTGCCCGATACAATGCTAGGGATATCATGGATAGAAATAGTAGCTGCTCGTTTCTTAGCCTTAAAAAGTGTATGCTCTAGTTAGATAAGCAGGAAGTACATCATGAAGCAACTGATTGGAATTGGTGCTGTATGACTGAGTTTTAGGTGCAGCCTGTAAGAATTAAAGGAATTTAAAGAAACAAGGGCTTCTTGTATATATATGGAAAATGTTCTTAATGAGGAGGAGATTGAGTTGAGAGTTCAAACTTTCTCTCCAAACTTGTCCTCATTTTTAAAAATCAGCATGTGCTAGGACTTCAATTTAATATCTTTTTCTTCTTGTCAAAATGAACATCAGAATTCTGCAAATGGTCTCTCTATAAGGGAAGTTGTCAGAGTCTTTTAAAACCCAGGTGTCCTAGCTTTCTAGAGGAATATGGTACTGTGGAAAGGA
>PVKH010023019.1:0-13948 GCA_004027955.1 Chaetophractus vellerosus
TAAGAACTATACTGAAGGGAGACAGTATATATGAAGGGTTAAATAAAATCCAAAAGTGAGACATACACTGACAAAAAATAGAATAAGGCTGACGAGATTAAACTCTAAACACAAAAAGTAAGTTTAAGGGAAGAGAGTTTATTTGGGTTAGACACTATGAGAGATAACCCACTCCCATGATTTAAACTAAGCTGGAGGGTACATTACCTCCTCCAGGAACAGGTTTGTACAGATTATTTCTAAAGTGGGTTAATGTTACTTGAAAGATTTTATTTACTGCTTCAAAACACACAACTCATTATGTTATGAAACACTTTCATCATTTGATATGTTTCCTGAATTGCCCCTTTCCCTTTTCTGTGAGTTCAGATAGAGGGAGTAGGTAAAATAGCAGAGAGCCTAAGTCACTAGTTGGAGAGGAGTATGATGTGCCCCTATGAAAGTCCCTTTAATACAGAAGACCCT
Source organism: Chaetophractus vellerosus (assembly GCA_004027955.1). Taxonomy (NCBI): domain Eukaryota; kingdom Metazoa; phylum Chordata; class Mammalia; order Cingulata; family Chlamyphoridae; genus Chaetophractus; species Chaetophractus vellerosus. Next base: position 466 of record PVKH010023019.1, read on the forward strand.
CCTGCCACCAGTTATTTCAAAAGAACAAAAGGCACCCATGGACTATTTTAGCCAATGTGAAAACCAAATATAAGTTTCTCCTTAAGGAAAAATATGAAACCAGAAATGAGTCTTTCATTAAGGGGAGTATGTCTTAAGTCCAGAATCACATAGAATTTATTTACGTAAGTGCAGTAAATCGTCTTGATTTGGAATAAGAGACATAGCACTTCATTAGCTATAACCTAGCAAGTTAGGCTAGGATCAAATGTCTCAATTCAAATTGCCCCAGGCCATACTCTGGACTTTTTCTTAGGTTCTGCCTATTCCAAAGACCAGGGGGATATGATCACACTCAAAAGGGTAGTCATTTATCTTCTTTCAAAATGGAAATACTACCTCCACATTTGTGCGGTTGTTAAGGTTTGTTAAAATGATTCCAGTTGCATAGTCATAAAACCTGGTTACAGAGGACTCAATGGCTGGTAGAGGTTCATTAGTTGTACCTATCATTAAATGTGTAAAATGTAAGCAGCTCGCCAGTTATCTCCAGATTTTCCTTCCACACCTAACGGAAAGGATCTTATTTTCACATCAAAACCTCATTATAACTCCTGGCAATAAAAACAGCAGTTTCTTTGTTTATTTTTCTTCTGTAATAGTTTAATAGTTTTTGAACCTAAACTGGATGAAAGCTTGGCTTTGACAATTAGGCAACTGGTAGTTGAGCTTGGCCTAGGCACATTCAAATTTTAGTGTGCACCAGGCACCATCCTCAGATTCTGATTCTTTGGTTCTGGGGTGGCGTTCAGAAGTCTGAGTTTTAAACATGCACCGGGTGATTCTAACCCAGGTCCAATACTGGTCTCGAAAATGATAAATAGGGATTTTTTTACAGGTGACTTTTCATGTTTTCTCTACTTGCCAGTTTGTCTATTATGAATACATATGGCTTATTTATTTGGCTTGGAGATGCAGATACTCCTCAATTCTCTACAACTATTATCATAGGTAACTGCAAAGATCCCACTCTGGCTTTTTAAAAGAAGTTCCCTATCATCCCTGATCCCACTCCCATTACCTGACTCCACAAGCAGAATTGGTAGGCCATTGGTAGGTATATGCCAATGACACCAACTAACACTGATAAAATGCTTACTATGTGCTAACCTTGCTCTAGGGGCTATAGATATATGAACTAATTTTAGACACTCTGAGGTAGTGTCTGTCATTGTGCATATTTTACAGATGAGGAAACTGAGAAAGCAAGTCAAGTCATCTGCTCAAGGTCATGGTGCAAATAAGTGATAGAACCAGGATCTGAACCCAGGTAGTTTGGCTCCAGCATTGGAATTCTTAACCCCTATGCTCTATTCACATAAATGATTTCCCCAAGACTGCTCAGTTGCCCCATAGCCTGACTTCACCAGTTTATCCCCTACCAGCATGCATGAGGATTCCAGTTTTCCCACAGCCTCACCAAAGCTGATATGATCTAGTGCTGTTTTACGCCAATATGATAGAGGTGAAAGCCCTCTGTTGATTTAGTTTGCATTTCTCTCCTAGTGAAATTGAGCATCTTTTCATAAATTAACCACATAAGCTTCCTTCAATTCTCTATTCATGTCCTTCAGCCCATTTTTCTATTGAATATATTTGTAGAAATTCGTAGATTTTTAATTTTTAATTGGAATAGTTGTAGGTTTAAGAAACATGATGCAGGATCCTTGTATATTCTTGACACTAATCTTCTTTTTCTAAACCTCCAATATTTTCTTCCAATCTGTCACCAGTCTGTTAACTTTGTCTATGTTGTCACTGAACAGAAATTATCTTTATGGAAGGGCTCTGAATGACTTAAGGGGTTTCCCATCCAAATGCACAGAGATAAGTCTTCTGTTAGTTTCATAGCTTTACCTTTTAACAATTAGGCCTTTGGATTCACCTGGAGTTCATTTTTGTACATGGTGTGAGGTAGGGATCCAATTGGACTTTTCTCCATATAGTGAGATAATTTTCCCAATACCATCTATTAAAACTCTCCATCCCCTGTAGATGCCACTGCTAACATCTTTTGAGCTCTTTATTCCACTAGTTTATGCCAGCAGCATACTATTTTTATTATGGTTTTAACAAAACATCTTTTTATATGACAGGATGCGTGTCCCCTCTGTTCTTGTAGCAGAATCTGGCTGATCGTTCACTAACCCTATTTCTTTTCTTCCTGGGCATGCAGCTGGATGGCATTTTCCAACTTCTCTTCCATCCATGTGACTGGGGTCCACTTAATGAACTATGAATGGAACTGATGTGTGCTACTTGCACACCTGTCCCACCAAATTCTCACAGATGTTATCCTTCATGCATTACATTCAGAGGACTTAAGAGGTGCTAGGATAAGGAGCCTGTATTACAATGTAGAAAGATGCCTGCTACATAGGTAGATGGGCATTAGATTATGTGAGAAGTACAATTATAATGCATTAAGAAACTGAAGTTAGGGGTCTGTTATAAGAGCTAATGTTATCCTAATAGACATAAACATTTTAAGTTTGTTGAGTTCCTAAAAAAACTTCTACTTTAACTGAATTTGCATTTTAAGTTAATTTAGGGAAAACCACAGCTTGATCAGGTTGTACCTCCATGAAGATAATAAAGATAATTTTCTGCATGTTCTTTCAGATTTAAATTTAGCTCTTAAAGGTCTTGTACATTTTTAGATGAATATCTGGATACTTCAGTAGTTTCTGTTGCTATTGTGAATGGAAATGCCTTTTCCCATTTTATTTGCTAGATGGTTATTATATATAAGTCAGCCAAAGGGGTGTTGATGCAAAATACCAGAAATCTGTTAGCTTTCATAAAGGGTATTTATTTGGGGGTAGAAACTTAGTTACCAGACCATAAAGCGTAAGTTACTTCCCTCACCAAAGTCTATTGCCACATGTTGGAGCAAAACGGCTGCCGACGTCTGTGAAGGTTCAGGCTTCCTGGGTTCCTCTCTTCCTGAAGCTTGCTTCTTTCCGGGCTCAGCTCCTGTTTTCTCCACAAGGTCAGCTGTAGACTATGAGGTTCTCTAAGCTTTGCCTCTCTCCACAAGGCCAGCTGTAGACTATCAGGCCACTGAGTCTGTCTCTCTCCCCGGGGCTTCTGCCATGTCTAAGAACTGTCTCTATTCCTCTGTGTTCTTGTGTGTTCACTTCCCAGGCTCCAGTTCAAAACTCAGAAACAGAACTCCAACTCTGTCCTCTGCTGTGTCTTTTATCTGTGAGACCCCGCCCACCAAGGGGCAGGGACTCAATGCCCTACTCACGTGGCTCAAAGCCCTAACCATAATTTAATCACGTCTAGAGTTTACAAACATAATCCAATATCTATTTTTGTAATTCATAAATAATGCCAAACTGCTACAGTTATTGTTGGCTTAGAACCCTGATTTTCAGGAGTTGATCATGAACACTGCAACTTCCAAAGGATTTCTGGTATGTACTAAGCTGCCCAACCCATTTTATTAAATGTATCCAGATCATAAATCTATTGCATTAGAGATTCTTAGATCATTTGACACTGACAGCTTATTTCACTTATGTTGAAATCCACACAATTTTCTTAAAAAGCGTTATCTGATCATGCCAATTCCTAACTGAAGATCTCTAATAGCTCCCATTACTTGCCAGATAAAGCCCCCATTTTTTAAAAAAGATTTATTTATTTATATATCCCCCCCCCTGCTACTTGTGTTCACTGTTCACCTGCCTTGCGTTTTTCTGTGTCTGCTTGTCTCCCCCTGCTGCGGTATCTCGTTGAGTCAGCTCACCGCATGGCGGCTTGCCTTCTCCAGGAGGCTCTGGGAACTGAACCCGGGGCCTTCCATGTGGTAAACCAGAGCCCTACCAATTGAGCCACAGCTGGCTCCCTCAAATTTATTAATGTAATTCAAAAAGATCCCACAATCTAACTCCAGCCTATAACTCCTCTTTTCTCCCCAGCATTCAACTTGGGCTGCAGGCATATTAAATCTCTCTTCAGACCCTCCTGCCCAGAATAATGATAACCTCTGCCCTGTAACTCCTGAAGATCCTGAAGACCTGGTTCACTCTATGATGCCTTTTCCAATTCTCCCAGGCAGCATTCCCTTTCCTTCTGTGCTCTCACAATATGCTTACATATCCCTTTATATCTCTAATACATGTTGGAATTATAAAGCTTATGTATGCCTCTCCTACTAGATTCAGATTCTGGGAGGGCAATATCTGTCATGTATGTTTCTACATCCACGAGATGTAACATATTACCGACACTTGAAAAATATTTGAATGAATGATCCTGCTATGTGTTAATACTTGGCTTGCCACCCATGTGGTTGGTTTAATTTTGGTATTATGTTTTAACTCAGGGAGACACATGGGAGGTAAAGCTGCAAAAGGAGCGCACAGATAAATGGTCTGTATGAGGTGAAGACAGGTTGATCCCACCAGCGAACTGTCACTTCTGTTTGGTTCTAGTACAGCGACAGTGTGAATTTTCAAAGACCTCTAAAGAGGAGCGACAACTATTGTAAACTGAGTTATGGTTTGCCAAAACACTGGGCACTCAGTTCTGGATGGGGGCGATGGGGTTCCCAAAAGCCTCTTAAGAGGCCAAGCTCATCTGGAATTCTTAGACAAAGAATGACTAATAACCCAGCCAATGACTTATGGGAGACTCAATACTTAGGCTAAAAGATGGATTGTTTTTAGAGACGATAAAATGAGAAAAAATGTCTTGTCTTAGAATCTATGAAGTGCATTAGCAAAAAGGACCTTTCTGGAGATTGTTCATATACCATCTCATCATTGGAGGGTGAGATATAGTTGGAATGTATTATACTCTTGCCACCTATTCCCCAAGACCCCCCTTTTCCCGTATTAGAGAATATCCTTGTTCTGTGCTAGAAAGAGCAACAAAAACCTGGTTGATTATTTTAGAGAGGAAAAAATTCATTTAGTGAGTTTATTTGCACTTTATGGTAACAAAATTTCCCCACACAATCTATATTTTTAAGTAATTTATTTCAATAGAAATATTTCAGAAATTTGTACTTAAATTCATTATAAGTTAGCATATGCAAACACACTGAAGATCACACACTCACATTTGCATATTAAAAAGAAACAAAAAGTGAGAGAGGAACCAAGCTGCACATCACTCAAGGAGGTCATAGTGCAATTGAGTGCTTCATCATTAGAGTACCTCAGGTTAACTGGGATGAAGAGGAATAAAAATGGCTTGTGTTTTCCTGTATATTAGCATCATCGGGCATTTATCCCCACAGATATTTGATCTGTTAGATTACATTGTGAACAAGTCCCTCCCCGCTCCCCCTACATGTTTAATTCATAAGCCATAAAACAATTTATCAATAACCCAGGTTGAGAGTCTGGTGATTTATCAGTTATTCTGTCATACCTAATGTCAATAATTATTGGATTATATCTGTGAATAGTTCTAGTAGGTGATATCCTTCATGGGGAACTTAATATGTTACCTGGTAGCTAAAGCACAGCTAATATTCATGAAGCTTTTTGATTGACTATTTAAATAAAGTTTAATCCCAAAGCACTCCAATCATGTATTCTAATAATTCCACCGCCACTTTGCTAGAATCAAAATTTAAATTCTGCTAATAAAACTCAAGGACTAATTAACCCTTCATTTGGCTTTAAAGACTATGTCTACTTGCCTATTCAGTTGAACAGCAGCAGATTCAGATCTTGTAATAATTCAGAGAAACAATATTTTCAAGCCTTGCTTTCACTAAGAAAGCAAATTTAGACTTGTAACTTCCCTTTACTTAATATACTGAAGTTATTTTCATTTCCCTGCCAAAATATTTTCAAGTAAACAATAACTGGTAGGTTAAGTGACTGTTCTGAGTTTTATTTAAGTATCAGAATGACCTGAAATAAAACTCATCTCTGGCCAGAGAGACTCTCATTACAAGATTTCAATAGCTTTACTAAAATTCAAAGAAATCTTTCTGGTTTTATTTATCCTTTTAAGGATTTTCTGAAAGGCCTTATGATTTAATCTATGTTCAAACAACAACAACAACAACATAAAAATTAACTCAGCTGGAAGCTCTTCAATATTGTTTTTAAGAGTGCTTATCTAAAAGGTTGATTTGGATGGCTTAATTTTGAACCTCCTACCCTGGATGGAGAGGATCAGGGAGTAAGCTAGTTAAAAAAGACTCAAAACCAAGGAGGACTGCAACAAATACCTAGAGGTACAGGCTTGCTGTGAGAAAGGTGAAGCTGGTGGAGAGAGGGATAGCACACACTCCTGATGTAAGAGGAGCAAGCAGCAAAGAATTATTGTCATACTCGATGCCCTAGAATTGGTCTTCAAATTGGTAAGGCACTGACCAAATCCGCCCCCCCCCCCATTACAACTTGAGATACCAGTGTAATGAAATTGCTTTCAGTAAGATCAGAGTTTGTATGCACAGGTTTCTTCCATTAGAACCTCCTAAATAGAAGGGAAAAAAAGTTACTTTAGACACAAGCCATTTTTAGAGGGGCAAAACCAAAAAATGCTTAGAAAAAACAGAATACCTCTCTGGTTGTAAAATCATAAATTTGCTGTTTGAAAAATACAAAAGAAGAGAAAGAGAAAATAAAAGAAACCCTAAAATGTTACTGAAGAAGCCAGACAAACCTCAGCAATTGCTTTATATCATCTATTCATGCAATACTAGTATGACTATACCACCAGGTCACAGCTGAATTCATCTTCGTTTTCAAAAAGGGATCTGATTATTTCAAATGCCTTGATGCAGAGGCTCTCTTTTATTAAAGAATATCTTCTGTAAAGCAACACTGGAACCCTTTTTTTGCATGAGAAAATAATATGGTGGTTTAAAAACTGGTAGGAATGGAATGTGCCTCAAAAAATAGGAAGGAACTCAATAGTGGGTATATATTCTTTTAAAAAGCCAACAAAGTAAATCTAGTACTATTGATTTCCAATTAATATGATGCCCTATAATTTTGTTTTCAGTAGTAAAGGTATATAATCTGCAGATCTAGCTTTAAAAAAAGAAAAGGAACTTATGTGCAAGTCATTTGGCCAGTTAAATTCTAATAATCCCTAGAGAAGACAGGCTGCTCTTAAGAGTCTCAGGTTCAACTAGTATACAGTGTATACATGCTAGAAACTCTAAGTACTTTTTCTGTTATTTTCCTTCTATAACAAGTTAATTGTTATAAATCTTCTAAAACAGGAATAAACACGTATAAAAATTTTGCAGCTATAAACACCCTGACTCTTGATGTACAAAGAACCCAAACCAACAGTTCCCCCAGAAGATACTGTAAAAGTCACACTGCGTTTTCCATAAAGGGGGAAAAAAAAAGTCATTGAAGCACATGCCTAGGGAGAAAAAATACTTGAACTCAGATTTTTTGCTTCCCTTTTTGTAATATCTGCATAATTACAAACTGTAGAAAACAGAATAGGAAAGGTGTGTTTGAGCTACTCTGTTTCAGTTCTTACAGCATGGAGGTTACAGTAAAAACAATATTCTTAAAAGTGTGCAGAGCCCAAACACATAGGGGGCATGAAACCAAAAACAGTGCTCAATAAGGTCATTAGGCAATTGTTTTTTATAGCTGTTGTTTGTTTTATAGCTGATGTTACTTCCATATGAAGAATAAGCCTGTGTTTAAATAAACTGTTAAATGAGCTCGTATTATATACTACTTACTCCAGGCCTTATGATATGCCAGTCAGTAGCCATATCATAAACCAGCTTAAATTTAAATTCTAATGAGTTCTTCTTGGTCAGGAGAGAAACAACTAAGCTTAATACTGAAAGAACTTTTGAGCTTCTGGCTCACTAGTTTACAACTGAGGGTAAGTTTAATGAGAGAGAGAGAGAGAGAAAAAAAAATCATGTTTCCACTAATAAACTACCTAAAGGTTTAATAATATATTTTAGTGACATTTTCTTTGTTTGAATTATTAACAGATATTGTTTGTTAATTATGGATCAAAAATTCACCTACACTGTTTTAATTCACATCTCACTCTGGTGTCAATTTGTTTTAAATGCTAAAATAATGTTAAAACATATTGGCTAATCTTTGGGATGGGAAAAAAGACGACTTCTCCTGCACCCTTCTCCTGCACCATCATGTTAAGAGCTGTCAGAGGCCATAATTCTATCAACAGAGGATAATTAACCAAACTGTAATGCTATTCTACTTTATGCAACCACCCATTTAGAGCTGAAAATATCAAACACATCTTCCAGCTTAGCTCTCTCTCTCTTTGGCAAAACTGTGTGATCTCAGGCTCTGACTTACAGTTGCATATCTCCACAGATGTGGTTAACCTACAACAAATCTATTTTAGCTTATTTATGACAAACAAAATAATAAAAAATAATCCACAGGGTCCTCATCCACAATATTTTTTAAAAAGCACATACATTTAAGAACACTTATTTCTGAAGAGAAAGAAACAAATTAAGGAATAAAAAAAGCAAAACAAAAGTAAGATGTGTAAGGTTTACAGAGTAATACTGCTAGCCACGCAGGTGGTGTCTTTCTGTGTACCCAACTTGGGTTACACTTGGGAGTTCATTAATGAAAAACCATTCAGCACAGGCAACTTTTTGCCTTTTCTCAGTCTACTGACACATTCCAGAAACAATGGTATTTTTAACTGTGTTAAAAGTTTCATGGACTTAAGATAGAAATACTTACGAAAAATGCAAAATTCTCTAAGAATACAAAGGTGAGAAATGCTTTTTATGTGAGAACTAAAGTAATAGAGATCTATTAGAGGACATCAGTCAAAAAAAAAATCATCTCTTTTTCTAGCCACTAGTATCCAATATACAACAAAGCCTTTGTTCAAGTACCATTTTTTGTTAGAATTCTTAGGCATCTCACCTTCATACTTTTATTTTGTAATTTAACATTTGTTTTGACAATTAAATGAACTATTGCATAGAAGAGTTCTCACAAAACTGCTTGATCAACTACTGACAAAATATGATTTCATGACAGGAACCTGTAAAATTTTCAGAAAAATGTTTTGTTAGAAAGGTTAAGTTGTTAAGAAGGAAAGCTTTGATATTTAAAATTCCCAGAATCTCAAGCTTTCAACTTTTTCCCTTTTAAAATTACTGTGCATGACTTATAATAATAAAATACACACACACACACACACGCACGCACGGAATCTCTTCTAAATAAATGTGTTCCTGAATCTCATACTGAACAAAAACAATGAAAACGAATAATAAAAAAATAACTCTGGCATTGTGCACATTAAACACTGTAAAAGACAACATCCTAATGAAACATCAATATATCATACTTTGGTGAAAAAAATCACCCGTGACTGGGAAGAGTAATCGAGCTAACCTGAAAAATGTAATTATTGTAAAATCTTCTCAGAAAAGTTTAGGTTGAATTACAGTCCTCTACTAAGCAGATCTGTGGTCCAACAGTGAATTCATGTAGAAGGCTAAACTTTAAACCCAGTTAGAAACAACCATGTTTTCTGGAGTCTACTTACAGGAAGTGTCTGTGATATGAACACTCAGCCTTTGTACCTCCTAGAGGAAATAATGTTCCCCATACAGTACTATATTTCAGAAGTTTAGTGTTTAAAAAAGTCTCCCCTTGCCCCAAAACAAAACAAATGATAATTAAAAAAAAACCAAACCCTAAACAAACCTCAACAACTCACATTATTAACATTTCTAATCCATACACTCTTGCTGTAAGAAAATGAGTGAGGCTCCAAACAAATGGAGGCTAAACAAACCTTTCAGGTGGGTTGCTGGTATAATCCTTACAAAGTTAAAGTATCTTTACATCACAGTTCAAAACCAGCTCCTGATGTAACCCATAAGAAATAAGTCTTTCCTTTTTAAAGTGTATCTAGAAAAAGATGATTCCCCCTCGAAATTAGTACAAAGTTAAAAGAAATCCAAACTAACTACAATCTATTCCAAGCACAGCACCGCCAGAAGATTCACACACACTATTTGGTGTTTCATGTTGGTTTTCCTTTCATTCTTTTAAGGCAGTGGTTTCCACAGGTCAGTTCAGAGATAAGAAGAAGCATGGTCCATGGCAGTTCGTTTTACAACTCCAATTTGTTCTCTGGGAATATCTCACTTCATTCCCTGAAATTAGTGCTTTTTTTGGTTCAGAACTCCAAAGGCTGAAGCGGAACCTCTGGGCTCTTTCCTGGCACAAGATTAGTTTATAGCTGGGGGCTCTTTCATCAGGTCCTTACTCGTGGGAGCAGTAGTTTACGTTTCTTCTTTCTTAGGCTTTTACTCAAAAGTCATCAAGTTTGTAGGAACCTAAAAAATATAAGCATTACAAACTGAAAGTGTTTAAGTTTTTGTTCTTTAAAGTACTATTACTTATCTTTCCTTGTTATTTCGGCAAGCCCAAATGTTAGGCTCTTTCTGACCTAAAGAGTTTTTAAAAGGAATGTGACAGAAGACACTGCAATAATTCATGAAGAATGAAAATAATATGCTAGAGCATTTTAGAGAAAAAATCATTGAGATGGGTTAACACTCCTTTCTCTAGTAAACTGACATCTGGAAAAGTGACAGGGCAGAGCAATCCTTCTTGCCTAACAGCAGGGCTCAGGAGATGTTTATTGAATGAGTAAATAAATAAGAACAGAGTATGTCTCTAGTAGGGTGAGATTGCAGAGAAATATGCTTATTTATTTTTCTCATATGTATTACAATGAATCCCTACATGCAAATTGTCTGAATTGTTATAAAATTTCCTTCAGGTAATTTTATAAGAAACATTACTAAGAATTTCTTTGTGAAGTCATCATGAATATTATTACAAAAGAATAAAACTTATTAAATTCAGACTTGAGGGGGCCGGCTCGATAGCCCAGTGGATGGGGCGCCGGCATACCACATGGGAGGCCCTGGGTTCGATTCCCGGGGACCTCTCCTAGCGGGCAGACCGCCTTGAGAATGGCAAGCCGCCACGGGCAGGCCGGAGCCGCTGTGGGCAGGGCAAGAAGCTGCCATGGACATGGCAAGAGCCGCCACGGGCAGGGCAGGTCGCCCACGGATGGAGCGCAGCCAGCCACCCACAAGCAGGGAAAGCCGCGCCTGCGCAGTGACCACTCTCGGCGCGTTGCCGCAGCGGGGGAAGGGGAGATATGTAATAAAATAAATAAATCTTTAAAAAAAAAAATTCAGACTTGATACTTCGTGATTCTGAAAATCAAAGAGTTATAAAATAGTTTACTGTTTATAGACTGGTGCAAATTTAATTTGATTTTTTACAAGTCTGAAGTTCAATTATGATCCCCTGAAATACGAATGTCTTTTTTTTACTAAGCAGTTTTATCGAGATACATTCACATTCTAAACATCACCCGTGAAGCCACCTGGTCCTGGGTTTTCTTTCTTGGGAGGTTTTCGATGACTGAAACAATCTCTTTACTTGTAATTGGTCTGTTGAGATCTATTTCTTTTAGAGTCAGTGTAGGTGTTCATGTGTTTCTAGAAATTTGTCTTTTATATCTAAGTTGTCTAATTTGTTGGCATACAGTTTTCATAGAATCCTCTTATGATCCTTTCTATTTCTGTGGGATCTGTTTATTCAGTAGTAATATCTACCCTCTCATTTCTGGTTTGTTTATTTGCAACTTCCCTACTTTTTTTTTGTCAGTCTAGCTTAGGGTTTGTCAACTTTATTGATCTTCTAAACCAACTTTTGGCTTTGTTAATTCTATTGTTTTTTTTTTTCTCAATTGCATTTATTTCTGCTCTAATCTTTGTTATTTCTTTCCTTCTGTTTGCTTTGGGATTAATTTACTATTTTTCCTAGTTCCTCCAGGTTTGCAGTTAGGTCTTTATTTTAGCTATTTCTTTTTTTTTTCACTAATTTAATATTAAAATTTAATTTTAATATCTACTATATCAAACATACTATGATTTCATCAACATAGAATCATTAAGTTTACATTCTTTTTCCATGCATCTTCAAAATCTATTGTATATTTTATTTTACATTAAGAGCACATCTCAATTTAGACTAGCCATATTTCAAGGGCTCAAAGACACATTAATCTGAACTGTCTGGAAAGATACTGGCCTGCACCTTTCCACTTTCTGATACAACTACTTGAGAGAGAGAGAGATTGTCTGCCACCCTCCAAACTCTATGTCCTATCATTATAGATTTAGATCTAGATACACAACTAGCAGAATTTATTAAATAAAGCCATGTGAGGCCAGAACTATGTCTGGTACTAGATAAATGGCAACAAACACAGCTGACAATGGGAGTAAATTGAACCATTCATCTATCTGCAGATAACACAAATAACTGAGTGGACAATCTTTTTTTTTTTTTTTTTTTTTTAAAAGGAGGTACCAGGATTCGGGGATTGAAGCCAGGCCCTCCTACATGGGAAGCAGGCACTCAACCACTGAGCTACACCCGCTTCCTCAATCTTTTTTTTTGTAACACAATTTCAAATTAACATCTGTATTTTCTTTTTTATATATACACTGTGTGTATTCATCTGTCTCTTCTATGACACTCCATGTAGGAAGGAACTACATCTATCTTGTTTCTCATTGTATGCAGACTAAATGATACAATATTTGTTAAATGAATGACTCTTGCTATGTAACCATTATTAGCCTGAACTAACTTGTCATTTCGTAACCAGTGTTTTCCAACTAGTCAAGATGCAGTACACATTTTCTCAATGAAAACTGAATAGCAGTTTTCTTTTCAAAACAATTTCTAATAGCCCAAACATTAAAAAGTAATCTTGAAATTTCCCATCAGTTTGAATCACTTTATTCTGTCTTAATCAGACTGTCTTCCTTCAACCCACAACAGAAGCAGACTGACTGAGGTACACATGGACAAGTACAAGTGAAAAGCCTTCTTCATCAACCTCTCAGACATAAAGAAAACACCACCTGCATACCTGGAAGGAAAGAAGAGTCATTGTTTCCCATCATACGGTCAGTAGTGGCATGGTTCTTAAGAGCTCTGATACTTCAGAGGCTTTAGCAGACCATGCTAAGTTGTACAACTAAAATATAATACTTTTATAGCCATGATAAAGGCAAACCTACAACTGGTAAATGTCCTATTCTAAAGTGAATTAAAAAGGCATGCAATATCCTGACTCAAAAGTGAAACTTAACACCCAAAAAAACAAAAAACACCAAACCCATTCTTTAATGATAGGAATAATACTGTATTATACTGTCATTTTGCTAATCTTGAGATTATAGAAATAATTTCATTTAGTATAAGACCTGGAAGAATTCAGGAGTCAAAAGCAAGAGCAAAAGCAAGAGTGGCTCTTTTTATTTGTATACAATAGAATGGCACTGTAATAAAATTGCTATTATCTAATAGCAATTTATACTCAGTTTTGTAATTTTAGCACACAAAAACTCCTAATTAAGTGTATCTGTTTTTTTTTT
>PVKH010023020.1:0-13953 GCA_004027955.1 Chaetophractus vellerosus
AGCCTAAAAAAAAAAAAAGAAAGAAAGAAAGAAAATAGGAAAGAAAGAAGGGAGAGGCAAGCAGGCATATACACAGGAGGTTTAGGAGGAGTTTTCCTTCAGTACAGTACTTTCCTCTTTGTACTAACTCTGAAGGAAGAACAGAATAAGGTGAATGATCCCAGGAATCATTTATTTGAGTAAATGTTTATACTATGTGAAGCACTGGACAAAGACACTGTTTCAGAGAATCATATAATTTTTGGTAATAATTTTACATAGATAAACATATATATATATTTTTAGAGAAGTTGTAGGTTTACAGAACAATCAGACACAAAATACAGGAATCCTATATACCACTCTGTTATTGACACCTTGCATTGGTGTGGTACATATGTTACAACTGATGAAAGCACATTTTTATAACTGTATTATTAACTATATTCCATGGTTTCATTTTAGAGCTGGAAGGAATTTAAAAAATCATTCTGTCCAACTCCCCCATTTTTTTTTTGAGGGGTAAACTGAGGTCTAGAGAGGCTAAGAATTATCAAATATGGCTCCTGGCTGTAAGGAGGTGATAAAATTGACATGTATCTGAAATAATTGGAGGGTACATAGTGCTACACCATATAAGACTCACTGTGTGCTTCAGGAATTTGCAGTTCTGAGGCTATTTTATTGCCAATGTGTTCGTCTCTGCGAAAATGTCTTGACATCTTAGTCTATTGTTACTGTGCTAGTATAATCCATTGTTTTTCCTTCATTTGGTACTTATCTTTTCTTATCATTACCTACTTAAGACTACAAAAGCCCAGGATTAAAACTGATGACCAAGTAACAGTTGTAATCACAGATCCTCCTTTTAAAGTTTCTTTTACTAAGAATTTCAAGTCAAGATTTACACTTTTTCCAGAAGTTACCTATTTAAATTATTTTCAGAGTAAAAAAAAATTAAGGGAGGAAGGCACCTCATTATCAAGCAGTCTAGCACAATTAGAAAATGCTTGGTTCAGTGCCTGTCCAACTTACCCCATGTTTTCAAAGGATGTACTTGGTTGTATAGAGAATGGTATTCTATGAAACACTCCTCCAAGAGATGTTCACTGACTCCTGGGGTTCTTCTCCCCAAATAATGCAAATTTACTCCTTTTCTCCCTAACAAGAACAGGTGTATGCATACGAGGCCACAGCTTTTTCCTTTTTCTTAGGTTCTAAGAACCTAAGAACCCTGTGTAAGACACCAAGGCAGGTGTCTTATTTTCATAAGTGCCTTTCTTAATGGGAGAAAAAAGATTTAAATCTGGTCCAAGGTCACTGCTTTTCTGTGTAGGGCCAGAATCCACTTCTTGCTGTTTCTTCATCTCATGTCTAGTCCATGATCCCACACCAGTCTTTAAGTCAGAGAGGGAAGCAAGAAGTGGTAACAATAGAGCCTTGGGTCTGCCCAGGAATCTTCTCTGGGACTCTGCTAAATGGTTCAAAATTTATTTCCCAAGACTCCTGGCTTCCCTCACACATGGCTATACACACACACACACACTTCTGACTCCATCCATAAGATGCTAATAAAATACTTGTCTAATTTTAGCATTTTTCAAAAAAGTTAGCATTCTGAATTCTGCACAGCTGCTAGGTAAGTGTAGTCCTGACAGAACATGCTGGGCGGAATTGTTCTCTTAACAGCAGGCCTTGAGAATCTGTGGCAGCAAGGGGGATTTAAAACTAAGAAGTGGGGAGGGAGCTGGCTGTTACTTCTTTCTAGGAAAACTGTAAAACTGGATACAGCCAGAAGAAAACTGTGACAAGCCAACTCTGAAAGGGTGAAACTCTGGCAAACCTGAGGTAGAGAAGATAAACTGTGTCAAGTCGTGAAAGGAACAGGCCACCAGTACTGCAAAGAGCTGGACTTATGGAAACCAAGAGGTCAAACAGAGGGATCACCAAAGATAAAACTGGTGTTCCTCCATGCCGAAGGTCACTCATTTTCATCAATGGGATGGATGATAAAATGCAATGGAATGTAGTGCAATATAAGAAGGAAAAATGGAACTGGAAAGGAACTCCCACGAATGGACTCAACTTGAGATACAAAGTTGTTACAGCTGCAAGGGGTGAATTATATTTTGCTTTTTGACAAGAACACAGGAAAAATGAGGCCAGTAAGCTGACTTTAGGTTCTGTCTACCAACAAGTCAGAAACAACTTGCCAGCAAGATAATAGAGCATGAGAGTTACATTTATGGACTTGGGGAGAAAAACAGACCTGAGTTTAAATCTTGGTTCTGCCCACTCTTGATTGCTTGACCTTGGGCAAGTTACTTACCTTCTTTGAGCCCCAGTTTTCTTGCCTGTAAACTCAGGATAATAATATGTCTCAAAGGGCTACTGCAAGAAGGAAAATGGCACAATACACATGAAGTGCTTAGCACTGTAATTAAAACATGGGAAGTACTAAATCAGTAGTCATGCTAGCTTACTCCCTTCATTCCCATCTTCATAGGGGAAAGGTAGCATGGTGTAGGGCAAAGAGCTTTGGAGCCTGGGAAACCCAAGTTCAAATTCTCCTTCTGTATAGGGCAGTGTGGCCCTGGGAAAATCAATCCATACGAACTTCAGCTTTCTCGTCTCTAAAATGGAACCATTTATAAGAACTGCACAGCTAGTGCTATTCAGTGTCCAAGACAGTAATTACTGGCACTCAGTGGGCACTCATTACACACTAGCTATTATCAATATCACTGTTGTCAATTCATAATAATTAACAAACGCTCTACCAAGAAGATAAAGCTTATTTTTCATTAGATGGTTTGTTCAACTGATGAGTGATTTTAATCACTTGCTCAATGAATATCAATACTAACAATCTGGACATTTTTTATTTCCCTGAACTTGTTCCTCTCTTCTAAGGTTAAAACTGCCCTGGTGGAAGGGAAATTATATCAGAGAGGACGAATTTGGAGAGTTTCATTAAAAAGTTTCATGACAAGGAAGGGTTGTGAAAAGACTTTACATTTCATGTGATAAATTTAAATTTCTTTCCTCACAATCTTCCTACCTCATCTCTCTTCCTCCCCCTCAACAATAACGACAAAAACTCATACATAATGTAAAGAAATGAAGAGAGAGTAGAGAGGAATTATGCTTCCTAGCCTTACATGCTACCTCTGGGCTTCCCTTGAAGTGTTACCAAAAAATCTCCCAAATCATCAAAACAAATGTAGCTCATTTTATTTTATAAAATATACACTCAAACATATAACATATAGCACTTCCT
Organism: Chaetophractus vellerosus; assembly: GCA_004027955.1. Lineage (NCBI taxonomy): Eukaryota > Metazoa > Chordata > Mammalia > Cingulata > Chlamyphoridae > Chaetophractus > Chaetophractus vellerosus. The sequence goes on from PVKH010023020.1 coordinate 3,260, forward strand.
AGGAAGAAGGCGAGCACAGAACTAAAGCCAATGCCTATATAAAAATAGAGCATCCCAATTCCAGAAAGATTTTACACGAATCAATTGGGATACAGGTTAACTGACAAAATGAGAAGCTGGCTATTGTTTTTTGAATATACTGAAAATATCAAGTTTTTCCTAACAGATTTGAAGAGGAATCCTCGAGAGCACTAATTCTTTACCTTGCACTGAACGTGACAATGATGGGAACATAATGTACCCATCTCGCTAAAGCTAACTGCCACCCAGGGAATAGCTGTTTTCTGTGCTGGGGTAAAACCAACTGGACCAGGCGTAGGTACTCAGTCCAAGGTATCCCTATACAGTGGTATGGTACAGAAGGCCTCAACAGAGACAATGGTATTTGGCAAGGCCAATACCCTCCAGAATTTGGACTGTAGGGCATGGAGAGGATTGGTAGAAAAAAAATAGCACTACCATGAGAAGAAGACCATGTAGGAATAGAGAGGGGAAGAAATAGAAGGATGGGAGAAAGGAAGGATGGAAAGTCAGACAGATGCACACCAAAACCTACAACTGCCTTGGATTGCAACTAATATCTATGAAATACATATTATGAGCAAACTATACATTAGGTACACAAAAATAAATGAAATGAAATAGACATTTACAGAGCTAACAATCTAATAAAGGAAACAGGCAACCAATAAGTACATAAACAAGAAATATAATTTGTAGAGTCATGAAGGAAATACACAAAAGGGGATAATAACAAAGAAAGAATATTTAGATAATAGCTATGTGTGAAAAAGTGACAATCAAATGGGATAATTCAATTATTCACTTGTTCATTTATTCATTCATTCATTCATTCAAATATTTATTAAATGCCCACTGTGTGTCAAGCACTATTCTAAACTTTGGTGATGAAGCAGTGAACAAAACAACATCTCTTTCCCATGAAGTGCATATTCTTTGGTGGGTGACTGGGGGAGGGCAGCCAATAAACAAAAAATGATTTAATCTGTATGGGACTATGAAGACAATAAAGCTGGGTGTGATGGTTAGGCTAATGTGTCAACTTGGCCAGGTAATTGTGTCCAGGTATTAGATCCAGGAAGCACTGGGCTAATTGTAATATAAGAGCATTTATGGACTTCGATCACCAGTAAGTTTATTGCATGGATGGCTGATTACATCTGCATCAATCAGGGAAATTATATCAAGAATGGATGAAGCTTTTATCCTATCAGTTGACTGCCTTAAAAGGGGAAGTGATTTCAACATTTAGCGAGAATTTCCCAGCTCGTCTTTGGACAGCCAACTTCTCCCAGAAACTCATCGAGGACCTTTCATTGGTCTTTCATCGGAGCCCCTGGCTTGCAGCCTGCCTGCGGAACCTGGACTTGTGCATCCCCACGGTTGCGTGAGAGACTCTTATAAAATCTTATATTATTGACAGATATCTCCTGTTGATTCTGTTTCCCGAGAGAACCCTAATACACTGGGAGAAAATGTTGGTTCAAGGTTGGTGGAAACCTACAGGATAAGAGCAAGCTGGTCTATGCAAAGTATTGGAGCAGAGCATACCTGGCCAAGAGAGAAGCAGGTACAAAGGCCTAGAGTGGGAAAAGATCTGGTGTCAGATGAACAGAAAAGAGATCAATGAGGCATGCAAGATAATGGCATCAACTGGGGAAGAGGCAGGCCAGGTTGATCTTTGAGGCTCTGATAAGGAGTTTGGTTACAGCCTAGGTAAAATGGGATGCCACTGTAGGGGTTTTCATCAGAGAAACAACATGCCCAATATATGCTTTTGAAAAAACATCCCCATGATTGCTTTGTGGAGGTATGGTGAGACACCTGTAATGGTGGCCCATGAGAAAGGTGATGATGGTAGCTTCAACTATGGTGGTGGCAAAAGAGAAGTTGAGAAGCAAATGGATTTATAATAGAATCGACATGATTTGCTGATGGATTGTATATGAGAGGTGAGAAAGAGGGAGTAAATTCAGGAGGCTTCTAGGTTTCAGGCTTGAGCCTGGGTTTTGCTCCTCACTGAGATGAGATAAGGAAGAACAGAGGGGAAAAAAACAGTGTGTGTGGGGGGAATCATGTCCTTTTTACTCAGTTTAAGATATTTTTGAAACATATAAGTGGAGGTGTTACATGGGCAGTTCTAGACTGGGGCTCACAGCTGAGGTCTGGGCTAGATAATAGTTCAATTTTATGAACAATCATAAGAGTCGCTTTTTCAATGTAGCCTAAATGAGTCTCAGATGAACTGAAACCCACACACCTGAGCAGCATTCGTCTGGGCTTTGGTGTGCTCAGGGGAGCTCTTCTGGGGAGAGAGAGATCCCGGACACAAACAGAAAAATGTTCCCTTGATGGGGCAGATTCAAGTCCAGGTGAAGGTCCCCACACAAACCTGCCACTTGCCAGATGCACAGTGCCCCCTCTGGCAAACTTGCCCCTGTAAAATCTCCATTTCTTCTATTGATACACTGTTAGGCAGCACTTGGCTTTTTAGTATTTCATTTATAGGATGTGTGCCAACTTGACCTTGATGTAGAAAATTTTAATTCAAATCAATACATGGACAAGGTCACTTTAAAATTCAATTAATATGAATGGGAAAATATGCCCCACAGTTCTGTGAGCTGAAAATGGAACAGATGCAATTTAACAACAACAACAGAGACATCCACTCAACCCTGTTTGGATTCTTCTGTGTTTGATAATGCAGCTATCTGTGTCCTTAAATACATGCAGTAGTTTAGAATACCAAAAAATACTTTCTTTTTTCTTCTTCTTCTATTTAGGGTCACTTAAAATTAGTTACTGTAGTTTGTTTGAAGAAAACATAAAATATATGGAGAACTGTGAATTCCTATAGCCTGATCTCAAATGAATTAAACCCTGGACTTCATCTCACCCAGGAATCCCTAGAGAAATCTAAAGCTTTAATACAATATGAATAGTATCAATTTGCATTTATATAGATGGACTCTAGAAAACTCTTTGCAATGATAACCATAATATAAAGGGAAACTGAGATGCTGGTAGTTAAGACAAGTATGACTCTGACACTATCTTCTCAGATTTACCACCTCTACCCTTAATTTCACTCCTTATCAATGACAGAACTTTATTTTATATAAAGAAGTAGAGAATCACAGAACAAATGATGGCAACAGATTATTACTCTTGGGTTCTTCTGCGTTGTTCTCTTTTCCTTCTGCTTTACTCCTACCCCATTTGGAGCCTGAGTTTTTCTACCTTTAAACCAGGTTAGAATATAATGTAAATGATCAAGCATCCATCTAAAGAAGAAACAATTGTTTTGTAACTTCAAGGAACAATGGCAAATTATGTAAAACTGTAACACAATATTAGAAATGCCAATGAAATATCAAACCTATTTCATATTTGGATGATTAAAAAAAAAAAAAAAAGCCCATTGAAGGGACTAGAGCTGAGCTAGGAGCAAAGAAAGTTCCTAGGGAATCCTCATTTATTTGAAGTACAGATGTCCTGCAATGCAGGGCTGAAAAGAAAGCTTCAATCTAAATACTGCCAGCTAAGGTCACAAGACAATCGTGTGAGTTTGCTTGCTCACCTTTACAGATTACATTGCAGCAACAAATTAAAAACAGCCCAACTCTTTGCAGCCAAATGACAAGCTGATGTCTTGCATAATGTCTGCGCTTCAGAGGATAATTATACACTACCTTTCGTTTGAAAATAATACAAGCCAGCAGACTTTCCATCCTTCCCTCTCCCATCAACCACCGGTTACTTCATCTGCTGCTAGTATTTTTTTTTTTTTTTGCTTGCTAGTATTAATGCTCTTCACATACTCATTATTCTTCAGTGATGCCTGTTTGTAAATAGCAAGATGGGATGCAATTAAACCATGAGAGGCTAAATAAACACACATACTAATTAGGATCTTTACAAGAGATTTTTTTTTCCTATGCATAGACTGGAATTTACCTTTCATTAATCTAACTTAATTGCAATAGTGCACCAAGAAAGAATCAACACAAATTAAGTGCCCTCAATGATTTCCCCATATTAAGGGTGAGTGAGTGATCCTTCCTTTGGGTAACAAGCCATATTTTGCTAAAGGAAGGGACTAAATGGGAAAACAACACTGCTAAGGAGTAGGAAAATGATTTTGGCATAATGCTGGTGTCTCATATTCGAGAAGTTAATGAGATCAAAGTCATAGGTTCAAACTTCATCCTCACCCCTCTTGTGAGTATTGTGGGTCTTGGTTCCATCATCCCTTACGTTTCTCAGCTTTCTCTCACTAGTTCCAAGAGAGACAGAGTAAAGACTTGGATCAATCAGTTCAAATCCACTCCCACTCCTAAAATAATAATGCCCAGGAATATATCACTTTCTAACAAGCCATCCACTCCCACTCCTAAAATAATAAAGCCCAGGAATATATCACTTTCTAACAAGCCAGCAGATATTTCTATATGAAAAGGATATCTGTTATTTGCAGGAAAAGAAAATCTCATGCTTTAACCTTTGATTCTAGAAGATGTGAAAGATTATATACATTTGGCAACTAAACTGAAACAGAATACCATGGTATATCAACATTAGGTACAATCTTCTAACAAATACTTCAGATCACCTAATAATATATTCATTCAACAAAGATTGACTGAGCCCCTCCTAGGTACTAGGTACTGTGTGAGGGTTATGAAACTACTTTAGGAAAAATGCCACTCACTTTAGAACACTTTTCTTTTTTTACATATTTTATCCATCCTTCCATAATCACCGTCATTAATCATGTATCACAATCTTCTTTTCACCAAATATAGATATGCAGAGGCCCCCCACTTCCCTCTTACCTCCCAAATGAGCCAGTAGCATCTGGTTTGAGATCTCAACTCTGAAAAATGTTAGGGGCTGTGAGCCAGATCCAGATGGGCAAGATGGCTGAGCCAACCACCCTGGAGGAACTTGGACACTACATTAAACTGTATGGCCCAAATAGAATCCATTAGATTATTGAATTCCTGATTTTAAATTAAGTATTTGGGGATTTCTCCAAGATAATGACCAAAGTATAGCCCATGAAAAGGGGTTCTGTCTGGGAAGCTCTGTATAGAGCGGGGGTTCTTAACGAGGGGTCCATGGACTCCCAAGGGGTCTGTGGAAAGATTTCAGGGAGTCCATGAGCTTGAATTGAAAATTCAAAAAAACCCCACAAGAAACATTATTGTGGGGACGTGTTGGTGCAGGTGTGATATATTTATTAAATAATACACAGTAAAACAAACAAACAAAAAAGCCAAAGATTTATTAGAAAAAATAATAATACACAGTATAGTTTGGACTTAGTATGACTTTTATTTTGATGTAGTGTGCTCTGAGTACAGTGAATAACTGCCTGTAAAAAGGTTGGTAAGGATGGCGGAGATGGTTTTATGATGCCGTGGGAAAACTTGAATTTCTAATTGTTTGCTGAAAATGACCGTTTGAAAAGATGTTGAACCATGTTAGGTTATCAGGTATTGAAATTATGGGGAAGCTGTAAAACGTAATTTTGAATAATCCTAAAATTTAATTTAAAGACATGCCGATGTTGAGTGTCATAAAACTATCTGCTGCAACATTCTGAGACTGGGTCTGTGGTTTTCACCTCACTGGCAAAGGGGCCCATGGAACAAAAACTGTTAAGAACCCCTGGTATAGAGTATCCTCTGCTTGAAGAGTCACAGTACATATTAACATACTAAAGGCCCTAAAAATGCCTGCAATAAATGAACCTGCTAAACTTTGTTAATTAGTAAGTCCTTCCCAAACTTATTGTACATATCAACTTCCTTAAAAATTGCAATTTCTAGAAACCCACTTTGGGAAACATTGTAACATTGGTATCAGGAAAGAAATAACCTGTCATCTAGTCACCAGCTGCCTGGATCCTATTTTTCCAATTTGATAATATACCGTATCTCATTTACTCCCCACTTCATTCCATGGAGGCAGAAACAGGGCAGCAATGTTGCTCCCCTCTCCCTTGCCCTAGAGTCTGGAACCCACTGCACCTCGTTAGCTGTGAAGCAGACCAATCTATTCCAAGGACAGAAAATGGATCCTGGACTGTCTGTAGATAAAAATCTATCCATTCCAGTATGTCTAAATGTTCCCAGTTCAAGAACTTTCCAAGATTCACTCTTAAATTCATTTTTATGGTTACATTATAAGTCTCTGAAAAACCCAGTCTTATAACAGCATCACTGACAGCCCTCACTTAATCACTCTGGTAGATCATATATAAAAACAAAATAGAGCTAAAATAAAATCATTCCATGTTAGTGAGCAGATGTCTAGCCCATTTGCAATTAATACGACCCACTTCCATACAATCAGACTGCTTAAAATTCCTGGAACATAATGTAAAAGTTAAGATGCAAATGTTCTGATTTTAATGAGAATGAATGGAAACTATAAAATCCTCTCTCCTTTTGAGGGTAAGTACAATCTACATATAAGTCCCAACTGCATGCTAAATTTACCAACAAAACAATCATTTGATAAAGCCTGTATGAAAGAAGAAAATAGAACTGGGAAAGTCAGAAGTATTTTCAGAAAGCATTTCTTATCAAAATTAAATTTTATCAAAATCTTTAAAGAAGATTCTAAAAAAATTTGACTCATTTTAACACATTTCCACCAGTTACCTACATGTACCAGGAGCTTCTTGTATTGTTTTCAATCACTGTGACCTTTCTATGGACTGCGGCAGAGGGCCAAAGAAAAGATCAGGACTTTGGCATTTTGTGGATACTATTTCAACTCTCAGCTCCACCTCTTAATCTGATCTTGAGCAAGTTATTCAACCTTCTGAGTCTGAGTCTCACCTGTAAAATGGTGATAACATCTTCCTTTGTGGGGATGATGCAAGACTCAAATATATTATATATTAACTATTTGGAATGCCAAATAGAGTTCCGAGCATGTGGTATATATACTAAATGGTGACTATTATGAAAATTAATATTTTTGGTGGCAGAACATGCTTTCCCAGGATCAAAAGACAAGTCTCACCTTTTCATGTTTATTTCTCCCTGCATGGAATGCCCTTCTTTCAGTTTACCTACATCTTATCCCTTCCTTGATGACTCAGTTGTGAAGACCTTCTTGGATTCTATATCTCCACAAGGTGGCAGTGGGTTTCTCAGTGGACTCTACCCCCTTCTGTTCACCGCATTAGCATTTAGAGAAGTCTAGTGAGTCTCTGAATCACTGGCTTGATAACCTAACACAGGGCAGAGGGCAGCACTCAATAAGTTTGTTTAGGCTAAAAAGAACTTTAGCTTTTGTAGCACTTGTTTATACTTGTCTTCATTCATTCACTCAACAGCTATTAATGGAGTGACTCCTTTGTGCTAAGCACAGTTGTAAACCCTGGAAAAATGATAAGGAACAAGACAGACAATGGCAGATAGCAGTGGCACCAGAGCTTATATTATGCTGGAGGAGCTCACAGTCTAGCTCAAGGATGAAAGTAGAAAGGGGGTGGGGGTGGGGTGGGGTGGACACCAGACACTCAACCTCTTTTATCTTTTGTAACTGACACCAGCCCCATGCAAAAGAGGCACTCAAAAAGTATTTGATGACAATGATGAACAAAATCAAGATGGTTAGGCTTTAAAGGCACAATAAAATTCTTAGAGATTTGGTAGTAAATGAAGACCATGTAGTACAGCAGAATGAACATGTACTTTGGAGTCAGTCTGATTGGGTTAAACCTCAGCTTAGTTACTTACTTGCTAGGTGTCTGGTACAAGTTATTTCACCTCTCTGGGCAGTACCTGTCTCATATGGCTGGTGTGAGATTACACTGCAAAGTAGCATATTCATTCAATCAAAAAACATTTATTGGGCACTTGGCTTGTGCCAGGCACTACACTAGGATGGGGATAGAGCAGTGAACAAAATAAAGAATCTCCCCTTACAGAGCTCACATTCTAGTGGGTAGGGACTGACAAAAGATAATAAAAAAATGACATGCCAGATAAAATGTGCTATGAAGAAATATTAAGCAGGGTAAGGTACAGATTGGCAGGGGTTGGGGTGGGGTTCTATTTTAAAGTGTGGTCAGGAAGTTAGGGAGAGAGCCAGGGACAGAGGGCACAGTTGGTACAAAGATCCTGAAGCAGGAGAGGGCCCGAAATGCTCTAGGAGTGGTGAGGAGGCCGGTATAGCTGGAGTAGAGTGAGTCAGTGGGCAAGTGGTAGGAGATGGAGTCAAAAGTATTGTGGGGGAGGAAAAGGATGGATTATGTAGGGCCTTAGAGATCATGATGGGAAGCCATTCGAATGTTCTGGGCAGAGGAGTAGCTTTTTAAAAGTAGCACTCTAGCTGCTGTGTAGAAAAAAAGATTACAGAGGTGCAAGGGAAGAAGCAGAGAGGCCAGCAGGGAGGCTGCTGCGATAGCCCAAACAAGAGAGGATGATTTGGCCTGAAGTAGTGTAATGGGGTGGAAATGGTGAGAAGCAACTAGATTCTGAATATATTTCTAAGGAAGAACCCACCGAATTTACCAATGGATTGGTTGTGAGGTATAAAAGAAAGAAGAGGCCATGGCAACTCCAAGAATTTTGGCCTGGGCGACAGGAAGAATAGAGGTATCACTTACTGACACAGGGAACACTGGCCTGGCAGCAAGTTTGAAAATCAAGTGGAAATGTCAGGTAGGCAGCTAGATGTGAGGCTGACATCTGGAGAGAAACTTGGACTTAGGATGTAAACTTGGGCATCATCAGCATATAGAACATTTTAAAAACCATGAATGGATGAGCTCATCCAGGGAGCAAGAGTATAAAAGTAGACAGAGAAGGGACTAGATCCAAGAACTGAGTCCTGGGACACATCAATGTTTAGAGGTTGAGAAGCGGAAGAGGAATCAGTTAAGGAGACTGAAAAGGAATAACCAGTGAAGGAGAGGAGATCTTGAGTAAATAGCAGTTAACATTATGATATTTAACTTTATGGCAAAACCCAACACAACCCCTAACTCCAAAATTCTATTGAATAAGCCTTACATCTCTGTGACTGACAGAATGGAGAAATAGGGATGTACTATAAAGTAAAAATGATCAATAATTAGTCACCTTAAAAGTAGACAAAAGACTGTCATTATGTAATTTTACCTAAAAGTATAACTCAAGAATGAGGTGAGGGATGGGGGGAGATAGGTATTTCATCTTATGTTAAAAAAAGAAAGGTCCCCTCATTATTTAAAAAGGATTTTTGAACAGAAAGAGTAATTTTCTTATATTCTTATAATCTTATGATCTTATAATGCTTATAATACTTATGATCAGAAAAGTAACACAGTAATTAAGTACATGAACAAGGCCTACAAAAATTCATGATCTTCAACAAATGTCTAGCAGAAAACATGGGGGCACCACTCTTACCAACACCCCCACCAGATGATACTCCTGAGCTCACCATCAGCCAGGCACAGCTCTAAGTATGTATATGAATTAACTTCAGGAATGCTCATAACAATCCCATGAGATAGGACTATGATTAGTTCCATTTTACAGAGAAGGAAATGAAGGCACAGAGAGATCAAATGACTACTCAAGGTCACATACTAGAAGTGGCTGAGAAAGGATTTGAACCCAAGCCACCTGCCTCCAGAACCTGCATTTTTATTATTACAATTCACTTACGAGTTGGGTTAATTATGACAACGAGACTGATTAATACTCCTATGACTACATTTAGCACAATTAGTTAAATTATTTTCAATTAAAATTCAATATTTATATAATGAATAATGCCATACATCATATTAATGGAAACTCATACTCATCTTTTGATTCAACTGATACTAGAAATGGATTGTATATGTCACTTTTATTATAATCAAGCTACTATTTTATCTCAATGTATAGATAAAATGACAAGATTAACTGGGGGGGGAATCAAATGTGCAGATTGGGATTAAGGAATAAAAGTAAAATGCCAAGATAAACTGCTTTAAAAATCAGTTGAAGATTTAATATAGCTCCGGAAGGTTTCAATTATTTACATGCTTGGTCTATGCAGTGTAAATCCAGGCTAATGAGATTCAATTGCTGTATATAAATCTGATGCAGGACAACCTGATTGTCTAAAGAAAATAGCAGCTTGGGCTCCTATGTTAATAATTCTTCAAAACAAAGATTATGATTCAGGAAGAGTAACATCACTTTTGCTTCACATTATTGATTGCAGTGGGTATTGAGCAAAATGGCTCCATTTGGTCAAATACAAACTCTGAGATAAGTTGCAAGGGATCCAGAGAACCTATTGATCAATACCATTGTTCCTCTAATAACAAGTCCAACAACAAGAATTTACATTGTCTTTTTGTCCTATGGAAATTAGCAAGTCCTAAGAGACACTTTCTTCTTTGTACAGCTCCCTTGTGTCAAGTACTAAGAGTTACATAATGCTATATAACATAGGTGGAAGATGATAGATGTTAAAAGGTAACAACTGGCCACTGCATCTATTGACAGACCTTGAACAAACTGTTGTTCTTCTGGTGCGCTAGAATGTGAAAGGAAAAAACTCCTGCACTTTCCGTCAGTCTTTGTGGTGGCCCAGATTGAATAGGGGAATACATACGTAGCCTTAAAAAAAAAGGGGGGGGGTGGCAGATCACAGCACTTCTCCTT
>PVKH010023021.1:0-13955 GCA_004027955.1 Chaetophractus vellerosus
AAAAAAAAAAGATAGTTGGCACATAGTAGTAATTAATAAATACTCTTGAAAGAACAAATAAAACTTGATTAAAAGTATATGAACTCCTCTGATGGTCGAATATATGGTAATTAAACTATTTCGATACAGCTGCTGAGTAAAAAGGAGAATACATGGTTGGTCCCTGGGTTTTGGTCCAGACAACTGGATTGATATTGCTGCAACTAAAGAAAGAGAGACACCAGGAAAAAATGCTGGATAGGGATTATAGTGATTGATTTGGTGTACATTGAGCTTCAGATATTCAGGATATCTGGGAGAAAATGGCAAGTAGTGAATTGAATATGTAAACCTGGATAATCAGCAAGTTGTATCCTTGATATCAAAAGAGAAGAATTTCAATAAAGACAAAAAGACTTGGTATTGGTTTCAAGTATTGTGAGAGGATAAGCAAGAAAAAGAACGTTGAAATGGAATGAAGATATTGCCTGTAAAATAATAATAACAGATTCAATGGAATAAGGCAAAACTTATCTAATGGTTGTAATTTGAAGAATGAATGACAAATTAAGAAGTAGAGACAGAGTATAAAACTACTCTTTTGAGAAAATAAAGGAAAGAAAGAAGAAAATAAAATAAAGACAAATCAGACACCCAAAAAGTAATTACAATTCCCATCCTTTGGTATGGAAAGTAACAGTACAAGAAAAAGGAAGGAACAAAATTAAGTTTCAATTACTCCTAAACTGAAACAACAGAAAATTGAGAAGATGGTGATATTGCTCAAAAATGGAAAACTAAAGAGACATGAAGAAAGGTGGAATCGATTTCACAGCACCTGTTGCCTACTTAAAAATAAAATTTTAAATATCACCAACACTGATTGAAAAATATTATATATTTGTTTAAATCAATGTGCAATAAGCTAAGAACTGTTTGCTATCTGGACTTTCAAAACTCTGATATGGATAACAAATAAGGTAATAGTTATAATACTAAAAATAATTTAACTTATATAACTCCAGACTTCAAAGGGATTGATAACAAAAATCAAGGTCTAAAACAAAATTTCATTCTTAAAAGCACTGAAGAGCAAATATTAAAATGCACAAGCAGACTAAGAACCACTAAGTAAAGTTGATGATTACAACTGCTTTCTTTTTAAAGTATGTAATGATATTGTACCATTGCAGCATTCTGTCTCATTATAAGAAATGCATATCTTATCCTGCTTTTACCGATAAGAAAATGCAATGATACTAAAGTCCATATGTATAAAATCATACAATTATGAGTGTGTGAAGGAGAATCAGAATCACTCTATAAGTTTTAGAATTCTGTGCAGATAATAGACATTTTAAATGGTCTGGAAGTATTTGTCACTTTCAATTATTTCAATTTGATTTCAACCATCAAATGCTCTTTGAGCTTAAAGAGCATTTGGTGATTCAAGTTATCACATTTATAACATGGTAATTGGGGAAGGATTGGAAACTATGAGATAAAGATAAAATAAGCTGGTTTTCCACAATAAGGGGGAGAGAGAGAAGGGGTAAGAGAGAGAGGGAGAAGGAGAGAGTACATGACTGGTTGGGGGTTAAGAAAAGAGGTCTTGATAGATATGAACCTGATATATTTCAAGATTTGATACTCTTACCAGACAGTAGCCTGGAGAATCAATCCCCAGTCTGTGGCATTATAGGAGGAGAGAAGGAGTGTAACAATAGAATGAGATCAAAGATTCTTTTCACCCTCAAAACTCTCCTCAGGAGAAAATTGCCTGGCATTGTAGTTTCCTGGGCTAGGTTATCTTTTACTTACAATGTGGAATTATTCATTACTGACTCATGACCTTCTATGTCTTTGTTTTATTTTAGATAATATAATTCACACATTCTATCGTGACTGATGGTTATGTCTGCCATGGGTTCATACATGGGAAACAATGGCATATACTATACATTCAGTCCATTTGGAGACTATGATTTTGAAAATAAGATTATAAATGCTTGCTCTGTGTCTTGGATTTTATATATATAATGATACCTGCCTTGCATAAACCACAAGGGTGTTGTGAGGATTGAATAAAGCAAATATCGTAAAAAAAAAAAAAAAAAAGAAAAAAAACAAACATCGTTGTAACATGTTTCTGAAAAAAAAATCTTAATCTATATAATTTTTTTCCTAATCTATATAATTAAATTAATATTAATAAGGGCAATAGAATTAGGAGGGTTACAAGGAGGGGAGCACATTTCACTATTCAGATTTTAAGATCTGCCTTTTGTAAAAACATCACCTTCATGATATTGTCATGTACACTATATGGCTACTCAAAAGTCATAGGAGAAAAGTAAGACAGTTCAGGCTGGTCTCACTGTGACTTGCCATCATTCACCACTGCAATTAGTCTCATCTCTCTTAACCCTGCTGAGCCCAGAATTTCCTTGGCCAGATGAGCTGTATTAAATATTCAGTAAGAGAATGGATGTCTGAAGTGGAGCTAGGTTAAGAGAAATCTTTTCTCTGGAATCAAGGTACATCACGTTCCAATGGCCTGTAATTGGTTATATGGGTAAGGAGAAAAAAATGACAAAACTTTTCAGTAAGATGTACAAGGTATATAAACCATACAATGCACAGATGGTGGTGAAATGAGGCTTTCAACATGCTAAAATACAAAGTAATTGTGGCAGTACTGAGTAGACTGAGCTGTTTATCAGTCATTTTGAGGTGACACTCAACTTAACATGCACAATTATCTAGCACTGGTATGATACAGGTTGTATATTCCTCTCCAATTAGTTAGAATGACATTATATTACAAATTTGTAAATGGAAATATGAATTAAAACTTATCTAAGACAAACTGCCTTAAACATTTTAATAAGAAATCACAAAAACCATCCAATTACTTTTTGAATTAGTACTATTAATTTGATCATTATATGGTGCTCAGTTTACAAAGTTTTACCAAGTGTCTTAGTTTGCCATGTTGCTGTGACAAATGCCAGACAATGGATTGGTTTAATCAACAAGAATTTATCAGCTCACATTTATGAAGGCTGGAAGTAAAAAATCAAGGCATCAGCATACGGGCTTTCTCCCCAAAATCTGTAGCTTTCTGGTGCTGGCTTGCCACAATCTTTGGGGTTCCTTGGCTTGCATCTCTTTCCTTGTGTCTTCACTTTCAGTTTCTGCTGACTTCTAGCTCTTTTTGTGTGGCCTTTCACCACTTCCTCTGACTTCTGGTTTCTTCTCTTTATAAGGCATCCAGGAATATGGATTAAGACAGTCCCTCATTCAGTCAGGCCACACAACTAAAATAACATCTTCAAAAGTTCCTAAATACAGCGGGTTCACACCCACAGACATGTGGATTAAAGGCATTTCTTTTGTTGGAGTACATAGTGTAATCTACCACACCAAGCCAGATAAAGGTTTCTTTTCTCCTATGATCATGGAGACTGTTTCTCTATACCTTATACAGGAAAATACGAACGAACAAAGCGGCAAGAAAATGGGTCAAACCCTTATAAGTTAAGTGGTATATCAGAAAAGCTATGACTATTATTTAATGGCATGCAATTTTAATACAATTTCAGCATGTGGGGATTCCTGCATTATTTTACTTGCTATAGAATAAAGGGGAAATGCATTATTTTCTCTTATATTCTATTAATAGGCTGTAGCTTTTTTCCATTTATATTGAAAAAAATTGCAGGAGAACTTCAAAAATTACTTCAAGTGAAAAAAAAATTTCCCCCTTATAGATATTGGCTAAAATGTCAGACTCACTTCTGAGAAGGAAACATGCAGAATTATCTGGTAACATTAGACCAAAAAAAGGGCCACATTTCTTTTTTGCTGGCAATGAGCTTTAGAGTTATGCAAAATAGCTTCCAGAAATTAAAGATATTTCAAAATCAGGAGCTCTTTTCTGTTGGTGTGACATAATTTATTGGTTGTAGGTGTAAGTATTATAAAAACACACAAATAAACAAAACACTAAAGAGTCAGAATTAGGGTATTTTACCAAACTGATGTGTTCTTTTACATAAATTAACTTTCTCTATTGTAATATGTTAAAATTATAGATGATATTTAAAACATCCTGGAGAATAAAACTAACAATTTGAAGGATAGACAAAGCATTAAGATAGACAGCAAACAAAACTCAATCTACCTGAAATTAATGGTTAACTCAATAGATTTGTTCCTGAGGTATTCATTGACTTGTACCTAAAAGGTTCATAGAAACACAATTAAAATATTAATGCAAAAGTGAAAAAATTACATCATGTTATTTCTATTTTGACCGTATTTTATATATTGTTTCTTCTCAACAGCTCTTGAATTTACTCTTTCCATTATCAGCCTACACCTGCCTTACCTCTCTCAGTCCTCTAGTTTCTCCCTATTATTCACCCCCAAATTTTTCTTAAACATTTCTTTCTCCCCATCATTCCCACACTCAATTATTTAATAGAATCTTTGGAATAAGACTCCCAATCTGGCTTCATTTACTACAGCAATTTGGCTATCAGCTCCAGCCAACGAGGTTTCCATAAACAAAATCCTTTACTACTTAAGACAGTGGCTATCTCTGAATCTTGATGTTGTCATTTGACAATAACCTTCTTTCCATCTAGTCAAAGCTTATCTTTCAAGGCTGAGCCTAAGACACATTTCTCTGTTGAAATTCTGACAAAAGCATAAAGTCACTGGGTGAGTGAGTTTATGATTTTTCTTTTTTTAGGATTTAAAATTGTACTGTATATTTTTCCATTTAATTATGTTTGCCTTTGGTTATTAGATTGTTTCAAATGTGCATGCGTGTTGTCTCTTCAAAAAAAAACTTCCAATTCTTGAATTCAAAACACATAAGGCGATTCATTTTTAGATGCTCAACACATTATTGTTGATATAATTTATAATCTATGATTACATCATATATATAATTACCTGATGTGCACTCATTCCCCCGCTGCTGTGAGTGTTGACCCCAAACTACTCACAGCTACCACCTTTTCTGGAGAATTTCCCTTATCCATACAGGAGCTGTTCAATTGTTCAAGTGGGAGCCACCTTCAGTAGACCACAACAATGACTGTCTCCCATGGAGATGCCAAAAGCTGGTTTCCTTGTCCCGATGTGGAACTAATTCTATAGTGCAATTCGTGATACGGATTTCCCTGTGGGATCAGGCTAAGGTAAGTCTCCAGGTAAAGCCACAGAAGCACTACTAAATAAATAAATGTCCTAGGTTTCTCCTTTTCTGGTTCTGGTTTTGGTTCTGGTTCAGAATAGCATGTGTAAGTTATTTCACTAAAAAGTCTTTTTCAGAAAACTCAGGATCAAGTGAAAGAATATAGCAGATCCCTCTATAATTTCACAGCTATCATTTTCAGCATAATTATGATTTTAAAATTCAAATTTATAAAGTTAATAAATTTGATGATACTCCCAATGCTTTGGAGGTATTGGTAGCAAGTTTATGTAGAATTATTCTTAACTTTGCTCCCAAATATTTCAGGTCTGGAAAAACAGATTGAAACCATTCATAAAATCTTGCTTATCAAAGAAGACTAGTCCAGATGGTTGGCAGAGAAGATACCCATGGATCTAGTGTTAACAATGTATTAATTTTATTATGAGTAGTTTGGCAGAAAAAGTAAAAAATTTAAAAAGGCTTGTGGGTATAAGGGAACATCAGGACCTTTCTCACAATGGTAAATAGTGTAGTGCTGAAAGATGATTACATAGCTATTTCCAATAACCTTTGCCAGTAAGTATTAAACAGAATACATCATGGCTATTTGAGTTCATGAAATATTGTACACACACAAAAAAAAATGGGCTACAGGATTTTGGCAAGTATCCACCAAAGAAATTGATGAAAAACTAAGTTCTTGTCTGGAATGCCAGTCCTTATAGCATGAAAATATCAAAGAGATACTAATGAGGAGACTAGCAGCTGTCAGAATGCGAAAGCAAATTGGCACGTGAGAAAATAGTTATTACTATGATTAGAGACTTGGAATTGTTATTTCATGGTTTGGAACCACAGACATAAAAAGAGGTGAGAATGAAATGCAAAATAGTTGATATTCATATAGAGGTAATGTTGACAAGCATCAAAAAGTAGAATTTGATTTTTAATAAAATACCCTGCTCAGGAGCATACAACAATTTTGAAATGTAAGTAATTCATAAGTTAAGTTACACAGAAAATTTAAATCATTGACTTACTCAAGAGGACACCTGGGAGGAAAGGGGGAATGCTTGCTAGCTTTAAGGTCTTCAAATCATATGTATATTTGTATTAATAAGTATGTTAAAAAGAGCCGGCATGGACAAGTTGGATTCTGATAATATATGAAGGATCATATAAAAGCATTCAAAAAGAACTGAAAAATTGTAGTTTTTAGAAGTTTACAATGTTAAAAGTTTTACTCAAACCAAGCAGAATACATCAAATAATGGACTCTCTAAAATATCTATGATAATTGTAAACTGTGATTACTTTGACAAACTGTCTAGAAAAAGGATTTGCTCGGCTTGCTTACCTTGTGTAAAAATAAATAACCATGTGGTTTGAGAGGTATACATTTTTCTTCTTGAAAAAGTATTTCACATCTGATCTTTTACACGCTTATCTGCAAACAGCCTGATTCATCTCTGTGTGAACAATAACAAACACTGTATATATCATATTTTGATTTTTGCATCAATATTTCTGGGATTCATTTGCTTATCAATAGAAAGTCGAAGTTTAGTTTTTACAGATGTTATCACCAGTAACCATGGCTTTACTGCCTAGTACAGTTCAGACCACACTGACATAGAATTTTGGACAATGTTTGTTGACTCTTGTAACACAGTGATTCCCTGTGCTTAATATATATTTTGAGAATATAGATACCATCATTAAACATATAAAATACTGTCCATATGTGCCTGAGCTTAAAAACCAATGAAATAACAAAATAAAAATCAAGTGCAATATAAACTTTAAGTAACAAAATACTATGCAATTCAGTCATGATCTATTTTGTTATATACAAGTATTGATAGAGATATTTAATTTTCAAACTTTCTTCAAAATCTGTAGTGACAAGGACAGTTAGAGTGCATGTATTATAAACTATAATCCATTAAAATTGTATTTAAATTGATTTGGTTTTGCATCCTGGATCTTAAATCTTTTTGATTCTGATAAAATCACATGATCTTTGTTTTCTCAATTATAAAACATGAAATTATTTCCTGCTGTATTTTCCCTCACACCAGTGTTATAAGCATAAATGGTTAAACTATCATATATGTGAAATGTTTTATTAGCTTTATTACCAACCCACCAATTTTAGGGATCACTCTTAGATAAACATACAATAATTGACAAGGTTAGGCTAATCATCTCATATCCCTTGGAGAAAATAAAAAATAGATGCCATTGATTCAATTTCTTCAAGGTCTCTTCATTTCAATATAACTGCAGAACTGAAATAGAGAGAAGAATGACCAAGGGGCAATGATGATGAACAAACTTAACCTTTATGTTTCTTCCCAACTTCTATTATTTCCCTCCAGGGAAATAGCTACTATTTGGAACATGAAGCAGAATAGCTTATTTCTAGTCACCTTCCCAAGTTTTACTATGTTCTCATTAGAAAACCATGTGACACTAAAAATCCTGGCCAAAAAAAAAAGGAAGAAGAAAAGTAAAGAAAAGAAAAAGACACTGTGAGGATTAATACATCACTTAAACTATACAATTAAATTGTAAACTTCATGAAGGCAGAGATATTTGAACGTTTTGTTCATTTCTCTAATCCCAAGAATGTAAAAAAAATCTGGAATATACTAAACAGTAAAAAATGTGACATAAATGAATCCCTTGTTTGTATTTGGAGTGCATTTAAGACTAATAATTGATTAGGGCCCCCAAAACTTCTAAAGACAACCCATTTCTGACATTTCTTGCAACATTGTTTATTTGTAACATTACTTTTCGGTTTGTAATGTTCCCTTCCTCTAGTTTCCTTCAAGATTCTTTTGCATCTTTTAAATTATTTTCTGAATTTCTGAGACTTGGAATTTGTTGTTTTTCATGACATTTGGTAAAATCTATTCCCATTCTCCCACTCTTCTCTTGCTTAGATTCAAATCCACATATTTTAGAACATTTTGTATTGCTCTACAAGCACTAGCATTCCTGTTCATTTCTAAAGTCATCTTTCTGACATTGGACAGTTTCTACCAACCTGTCTTCAAAATCACCAGTCCATATTGCTGTCCTCTCTGATATGTGCAGGTATTCTACTCTCTTCTATTCTAGAATTTCCATTTGTTTTGCTACTGGTGATGCTTTCATTTATATTCAATTACTACGACCATGTTTTCATTTAATTTCTTGAACATATGTGTAATATCTGCTTTAATGACTTTGTCTTTTACTTTCACATCTAGGTTACACTAGGTCTGTTTCTAGTGACCTTTAAAAAAAAGTAGGTCATATTATCGTGCATATCTAATATATATATTTTTTTATTTTATACTGGACATTGTGGATAATACTTTGTAGAGTTCCTAGATTCTGTTATCTCATGATGGCAGTTAACTTTTGTTCAAGCAAATAGTTAATTTAGTGCCCATTCACTTTGAACTGGTAGAGGATTGGTTTTATACTTTGTAGGGCACACTCTGGAAAAACTAAGTTTTTTAGCAAGCAACTCTAGCTTGGTAGGACTCAAACTCCAAACTCTGTCTCCCTTATTTAGACAGAAGCTGAACTCTCTTCTTAGACTCTTAGTCTTCCAGTTCAGTTTTTTAATTTTTTTTCCATGTGACTCTTAGCAACTTCCCACATGTATGTGCAGTTCAGTGTCAGCCATGGCTTTAAGAATTTATACATGCATTTTGGGGCAGCCTCTCTTATGACTTCCTCCTTTCGAGATTCATCACTTTAATTTCCAACCATGCTGGTGCCTAAACTTCTGTCTTTTAAAACCTTAAGCTGAGGGGACTACCTGACTACTAGCCTCCATACTCACTTGGATGGAGAAAGTCTACAGGGGAGAAGCTATTTATACTTGGATTTCACCTAGTTGACTTAACTTCTGGAAGACTGAACCCCCCCTGAAATTTTTTCTTGATTTTGATAGTTAGCTAGTGCCTTCTTAAAACTGATGTTCTGAAATTTCTCAGAATTTATAGTTGTTAACTTTGGGCTTGTTATACCAATGTAAGCAACTCTGCCATTTCTGAAACTGGAGCTCACTAATTTATTCTAGATGTACAGTGTATAGACAATACTCTATCATTTCCTTATCATGTTTCTTATTTAGATTTCTACCAGACAGATATTTTTACTTTTATAAGCCATAGGGAGCATATATTGAGGAATGAATTTAAGAAAATATTTAAAATGGATTTATTAGCAATGCATTTGATTATTATATGACATATATGTAATTGAATTCAGAGTCAATACCTCTAAAACTAGCTTAAAAAGAATTAATTTGTATTTTAACGCTGCTCACTCTCTCAAATTTAGTAACTTAAGATCTAAAACATAAAAGTCCACAAAAATATGACAGCTGATTTTTCAACTTATTATTTGCTCTGTACTAGATATCTGGTTGCTGTGATCACAACACATCCAGGAACATTCTTAGGACAGTTGTTTAATATTAATACACACGATGCACTCACACATACACACACACATATCAAGAGCAGTAATTTAAAGAAAAAACACCAGAAATAGATTTGCTAAACACAATACATTTGTCAAACTTCAGGAATAGCTGTAATTAGATTTATAATACACATCTCCCTTTCAATAACAGAAAAAATAAGGATCTTACACTGTAGTGCCAAAATATACAGCAAAGTACATTGTTGCTTCTAATCTTAGAGAACTGGAAGGTTGAAATTAATTATAATTTTTAATGCAATATGTGTTTTTCAAATAGCAACATTCCTCCCCTGCAAGCTCTCAAAAGAGGTAAGAAGGGTAGTGGACTTAGTTAAGAGGCATTCTTCCTAGTATCCCTCCCAGTGGACTCCATTCTCAGGTTCTTCTCTCATTGCTGCAAAATGGCTACAGAAGCTTCAGACTGCAAATCCTTGCACATCTTTTCCAGCAGTTAGTGGAAAAAGTCATTCCCTGAATTTCAAACAAAAACCATTGTTTCTAATTAACTCTGATCAGTAACATGAGCAGTTTGTTTTCATCATATTTGTCAGGAATGTATGATGTTTTGATTCAAGGGGACATTGGTCATGTAATTAAATACTTGTACAAAGGGAGGTGGAAATCCCATCTGAAACATGCAACTTAGAACGAGTGCAAGCATGATTTTCTTAAAGGAAAACAGTGATATAGATCCTGGAGGGCCACAATAAAACTAATATCTATGAAATATTCAATTTAGTTTAATACTTTTCACTTTTAATTGCAATTAATTCCCACAAAATAGACTCTATGCACAGCCCTCTACAAAAGTTTGGTGTAATCAAATTCAGGTTTATGTTAAAAAAAAAAAGATAAAAGCATTAACCTTCACACAGTCCATAATGTAAAGATAGAGACATTCTATTAGTAATAAGGCTCACATTTCATTACTCTCAAGCTATTTTCCTTCTTTCATGCATATTAAGCTTCTCAAACTGTGCACAACAAAAGATCCTGACAACAAAAATGCAGGTAATAATCAATATGCAATTCTGTTCCTTATTCTTCCTCTTTGATGTGTGTGCAGGTTGAGCTGAGGGACGGAGAAGCTCATGGTAGGGTTATTTTGAGGTGCCTCTGAGCTGCTTATTAGCAGGTCTTTATTAGCAGCATCTTATTACCAGCTTTCCCAGGCAGTTATGACATGTTTTGAAGATAAGTCTTTTGTTCCATAGAAACTATAATGCCTACCTTAATCTTTAAAGAATTCTAAAAAGAGGGAAAAAAGGCCAATTATATTATAATATACCTCAAAAGTCACTGCCATACATCACTAGTGCTTTTACACCTTAGACAATATTAAATTATGGAGGCTACAGTGAAAAATTAGATTTTGCTTTGAAACCAGCCTGGCAGCAGTACTATGTGCTTCCATACAATGATAGGCACCAGAAGGGTAAGCAATACCAATAATGCCTTTAGAGTTGACAGGCAGTCTTAAATGAAAGAACCTTAGAGAGGCCAGTATTTATTGGGAGTGCCTTAATTAAAATAAGGATCAAATATTGCCATGTCTGACCATTTAATGACAAATTATTGTGTGCAATAGGTCAAGGCACTATTGAACTCCCTTTTCTTCCCAATACGTAATGCTATCTGTGCACAAGTTATTGTTTTAAGAGCTTTTTATGCAATGATTCCTTTAATCTGCAAAAGAGGAAAGTATTATTTTCCCTCCCATTATACTGTGAAGAAACTTAGATATTGAGAGATAACAAACTGGTCCATTGTTACATAGTTATTTAAAAATACAACCTGGATACAAAAGCAGACTGTCTGGCTCCAGTATCTAGGCTATTAAACCCCAGGCTAGGCTGACTCAGTGTAGAGGACAATACATGTATATCGGAATCTTTCTTGCAATGCCCCTTATTTCCATCCTCGAAATCCCTGAGATCGTACTTCTCTGACCTTGCCCTTGGTCTAGAATCACACGTTTATCACCCTTATTTTGAGTTGCAAGAACAAAGTTTCAATTTGTTCCTTATTAAGGAAAGAATGGCCACTCTTATAGCGGTGGATTGAATCATGCACCCCAATTTAGACACGTTCTTAATCTTAATCTGCATTCCTGTGTGAACCTATTGTAAACAGGTTCTTTTGAGTTATTTTGAGTTAAAAGTGAAGGAAGAGAGGATTGTGGGAACATGGCCGACGGGTTAGGCATGTAAGTCTTAGCTCTCACTAAAACTACAAAGAAAAAGCCAGAGGCTGCCATGGGGACCTGCTTTGAGGCACAGCGAGCCAGGACACTACTTACCAACTCCCAGAAGAGAGACAGTCAGAGACACGAAGAAGCCAAAACAAGTAATTGTGAGTTATTCAACCTCCCAGCAGCCAGGAAGGGCTCCATTCCCCCACCCCTGAGATATTAAGCAAGGGTAAAACTCCTGGTGAATAGTATCTGAGAGTAGAGCAGACATCTACATCCATGAGAAGGTACTCTGAATCATCTAGGAGTGTACTGGGCAGATAGGGAAGGCAGGAATAATCAGGGGTTGCTTACCTCAGTGGCTGGAAGGGGCACACATACCCGGCCCTCAGGGCAGACAGACTATGTGGAGACCCTAGCCCCCTTCTCTAAAAGGGAGTGTGACAGCAGATTCCCTGCGAGGAAGAGGGGTCTGGAAGAGTGAAGAGTGATTTTTTTGCTGTGAGTTTAGCCAACTGGGCCCCATTTGAATATCAGAAGGGACCCCGACTCAACAGGGAGAGGGGAGGGGGATCGCCTCAGGCTGGGGGTCATACCCAGCCACCTAGGTAAAGAAAGGAATTATATCAGTGAGGAGGCAGAAACAGGCGGCTGTCAGCACCACTCCAGCTGACTGTGGGAGATCTAACTTACCCAAGGGAAAAGGGGTGAATAGCCTTCTGAAAAGCTAATCAACCTAAGGACTCAGAATACCTCAGTAGAAGAATTCCTGCCTAGCATATATGAGGTCCCTGGTTTGATTCCTGGCTATTTCTTGAGAAGTGATCTGCCAGGTTATCAGGCATCCAACTGAAACTTTATGACAGGGAACATAAAGAAATTTTCTTTGTATTAGCTTTTCTTGGATCTCTTATTCAAAAAAAAAAAAAGGTCCATTTTCTTTTATTTCCTTTACTTTACTTACTGAAACCCAGTTCAAAACATGCAAAGGGCTGGCTGCAGGGTCAGTGATTGAGGAACACCAACAGGCTGAGAAGATCCTTAGGCGTCTAAGAAAGAAGACTGTTTTTTCTTGTTTATTATTATTTTTTCTTCTGTCTTCCTTTTAAAAAAAAATTGAGTTGCTGCTGTCTTGTTTCTTGCTTGTTTTGGATCCCCATCCTTTCATTCTCTGCTTGTTTATTTTTATTTATTTTCTTTTATTCTTTTGGTTACTGATCTATTCTACCTACACTATTTCTTTTGACTCATTCTTCTGTTTTCTGCTGTTATTCTTTCATTCCATCTTTTTTATTTGGTCTCCAATTTTTCTTGTTTGTATTCCTCCCTCTCTCTTTTTTTTCTCTGTATACTTTCTCTTTTCTACTTTTTTCTTTCTTCCTTTTCTCTTTTCTTTTCCCCTCTTCTCACCATTCCAGCATTTTAATTAATTCTGTATTTTTTTCTATTCTGTTTCTTGTTTCATTGTTTCTATTCCACTTACCTAATCTTATTCCTTTGTGCTTCTTACTTCTGTTAATTTTTCCAATTTCCTAGGTCTTGTATGGTTACTCTCTTACCTTTTAAAAATGCCATTACTATTATTCTTTTTGTCTTCCTATCTCTTTCCTTTTCTCTAGTCCTAATTTATTTTCTTTCAAAGGAACATAGGCAGATCTCTCTCACAAAACGGCAAAGTATGGACAATATCCTGCCCAACGGAGCTGTATTGGGAACTCACAGAGTAGGAGGCTTCTGGGCACCAATCTGGAGGGAGCCGGGTGAAGAGATAAATTCCTCAAGGTGCTGCTGGCTTGATTTTTATTTTTTTAAAAGATTTATTTATTTTATTACATATCTCCCCCCCTCCCCCGCTGCGGCTACGCGCCGAGAGTGGTCACTGCGCAGGTGCGGCTTTCCCCGCTTGTGGGCGGTCTCTGCGTCCGTTCACGGCCGGTGCTTGATTCAGTTCGCGGGTGATTGGCTGCGCTCCATCCGCGGGCGACCTGCCCTGCCCGTGGCGGCTCTTGCCCTGTCCGTGGCAGCTTCTTTCCCTGCCCACGGCGGCTCCGGCCTGCCCATGGTGGCTTGCCATTCTCAAGG
>PVKH010023022.1:0-13952 GCA_004027955.1 Chaetophractus vellerosus
GGGAGGGAAGAAGGGAGGGAAGGAGGGAAGAAGGGAGGAAGGGAGGAGAAGAAAGAGCAAGAGCAAGATCAACTCTGGAAATGATCTGGTAATTTGAAAGTATCTGCATCATCTCCATCAGCCCCTCCCTGGGAGTACCCTGAATAGCTGTGGCCAACTCCAGGTGTTCCAAAGAGATATGTACCATGGGCTCCCTGTCAGCTAGAGCCCTCACTGCCTGCTGTTTTGTGCCTTGACATTTGGAATCTGGCCAGAGTCAGGCTTATTGCCACTTTGTAGGTCACTTAGATTCTGGTATTTTTAGATTCAATAACAGAAATAGCTCCTTTCTCCCCCAAACAAGCTTCTCCCATTATTATCCCTGTACCCTTTGTGGATGGCACCATAATGTGGTATAGAAGAAAGAGAATATCATCTGGAATGAGGTCAGAAACCTGGGTCCATTTTATGATGTGTTGGCTATAAAATCTCTTGTTAAGTTATTCAGTCCCTTGAAGGTGTAATGTGTGCCCTATAAAATGAGTATAGTCATAATGACTGCCTCAAAGGGTTTTTGTAGGAACCCATGGAAACATTCCATAAATAAACTACACATTGCTCCCACACAGGTCAGAGGTCAAAACATGTGCCCCTCATGCCAAGGCCAGCCCCCTCTACTCTTTGTTTGGCCTACACATTTTTAAACAATTTGAATACCTTATTGTAGTCTTCACATCATAAACCAATAAAAATCCCAAATGGATAAAATTGCTAAAAATGTTTATTAAAAATCCATAAAATAACTAGAAGAGAATATAAGTGAACATTTATCTGCTCTCATGTAGAAAAGGCACTGCTACGCATAAAAGTAAAAGAAGAAACTATAAAGAAACTAGTAAACTATCAAGAAATTATAAACTTGACTAGATAAACATTTACGTTTCTGAAAAATCTAAAGATACTACAAAGAGAATTAAGAAGAAACAGGAAAATAAAAAGGAAAAACAAAAGATGAAAGCACTCTTCTAGGCCCTGCCAATAAAGTGATGAACAAAACATGTGGGATCTCTGCCTCCATGGAGTTTACAATCTAGTGGGGAAGACAGATATTAAAATAATAAGCACCCTCAGGGAAGCAGATGTGGCTCGGGCGATTGAGCTCCCACTTACCACATGGGAGGTCTGTGGTTCCTTTCCTGGTGCCTCCTAAAGAAGACAGCAAGCTGGCACGACAGGCAGGTGCGGGAACCTGATGCAACAAGATCATGCAACAGGAGACACAAGAAGAAAAAACATAATGAGAGACACAATAAAGCAGGGAGCTGAGGTGGCTCAAGTGATTAGGTGCCTCCCTCCCACATCTGAGGTCCTGGGTTCAGTTCCTGGTGCCTCCTAAAGAAACAAGGAAGACAACAGACACAGCAAGTGCAAACAGCGAGGGGGTAGGGAGAAATAAATAAAATAAATCTTTAAATAATAATAATAACCACCCTCAAGTAATTACAAATGATGATAAGTCTCTCTGAAGCCAAAGAATGGAGAGTTTTAACAAAGAGATCCAAAGTTAGATGGGACACTCAAGGAAAGTCTCTCCACGAGATGTGATTTGAGCTGAGAGCTGAAAGGAGAGTAGACAGGAGTGAGATGGAGGATGAGGAGATAAAGGATTCAGGAAGAGAGAATAGTCTCTGTGGCATGTCAGAAACAGCCAGGAACCTTAAAATGGGGAAGGTGCAAGAGGAGTGATTGGGCAGGTAAGCAGAGACCTGTAAGCTGAGTTTAAAACTTTGAGGCTTTTTTTCATTGTAATTACAGGATAAGTCTTTGAATTGTTCTTATAAATCAATAAGACAAGTTCTAGTACTCTAATAGGCAAATGGGCAAAAGGCATATGCAGATTTCACAAAAAGGAGATATAAATGAATCTACAGGGACAAAAATCAGGTAAGTGGTTTATGGAATAGGAAGTGGGCACAAGGGATCTTTTTGGGGTAAATGGAATATTCTAAAATTGGATTGTGGTGATGGTTGCACAACTCTGTAAACTTAGTAAGAAATCTCTGAATTGTAGGTTTAATATGGACGCATATTATATTGTATGAACTATATCTCAGTAAAGCTTTTTTTTTTTTTTAAAAAAAAAAAAGTAACTCTTCAATCCTTCTGCCAAAGTGAATACTACTCCAAAGAGTGGGGCTCCTGAGGGCTCTGGAGACACCCAGGTCCTATGGTCAGGGCAGATGGCTCCGGAGTTTGATGCCTTGCCAATGAGCCCTACTTTGGAATTTGTGCTCCTGAGAGTGACAGATTTGGACTCAGTTATGGCTTCCCTACACATGGCTCTTCTGTCCCTTCTGTTTAAACCTATACTTGGTGCTGGAGTTGGTAGGTATGTATCCAAGAGACTTGACTCATTGGGTTGTCCATGTGCCAGCTGGGCCCTGAGCCTCAGTGGAGTTGCAACACCTACTCTCCAGTTCATTGGACTTACCCAGGACAACTAACAAGGAGGTGAGGATTGACAAGCACCGTTCCAAGGAAACGAGAGACCTACAACTGCAAGCAAGAGAGTCCCATCCATCGGCTGTATGGGATCAAAGCCCTCTCTCAACTAGAGGTGGAGTGGACATCACCATCTCAGAATCCTCAGGATTGGGGAATGAATTATGGACTAGAATGGACTTACTGGTATTCTACAATAGACTTGTTGTGATTCTATCAATGGAAGAAATTACAGCATTGATGTGGAGGCAGTGGCCACTGGAGGCTCTGAGGACAGGAAGAGGGAAAGACAAATATACTGCAGGGGCTTTTTAAGGACTTGGGAATCATCCTGAATGACACTGCAATGACAGATATAAGCCATTACATATCTTCCCAAAGCCTGCAGAATAGTGTGGGAGAGAGTGTAAACGACAATGTGAACTATGGTCCATGCTCAAAGGCAATGCCCCAGGATGCGTTTATCAATTGCAATGAATGTGCCACACTAATGAAAGATGTTTATGTGGGAGGTTGTGGGAGATGTGGGGAGCGGGGCATATGGGAAACCCTATATTTTTTGTGTAACATTTGTGCAATCTGAGTGTCTTTAAAAAAAAAAATATATATATATATATAAATATATATATATATATATATTTTAAATCCCTCTAGTAATCCAAGAAGTGCAATTAAAACACAATATATGCTTTACCTTTCAAACGTGCATCCAATTTAAGGGATAAAAACACCCAGTACTGGTGAAAATGTTGAGAAATGGGCATTTGTATAAAATGCTAATAAAATTTGGCAATCAGTATTAAAGCTTTATTACTTTGTCACATGCCTTGGAATTTAATAGAAGCGACTATTCATGAGTGTGCAAAAAAATTATGTATGAGAATGTTTATCATAGCATAATGTTCAATGATGAAAAATTTGGAACAAGTTACATTTTGAGCATATTGATAATTGTTTAAAGATGCAATAATGCACTTCTATTCCACTAGTTAAGAGTAATGAAAAGTTACAGGAAGAAGTGGTGATAAAGTAAAAATAAAGTGTTATAAAACAACATAGTATGATCCCAATGTGGAGAAACTTGAAGAATCAACATCTGTATCAGTCAACTATTAACACAAAATGCTGTGTAGCAAACCATCCCCAGCATACAAAACAAGCACTTTATTTTTTGGCTCCCAGATCTGTGCAGTTGCTGGAAAGCCACTCCTTAAAGTACAAGGCTGAAGCCCTGCTGGGGAGGTTCTGCTCCACATGGCTTTCAGGCTCCTGGGATATCTAGGGTGTTCCATCTCATGGCAATGACAAAAGCATAAGAGAATGGGCCCGAATGCACAAGTGTGTCTCACGCCTCTGCTTGCATCATTCTGCTCACAGTCCACTGATCAAAGCAAGTCCCAGAGCCAAGGCCAAAGTGCAGAGGCAGGGAGGGGCACTTTACCTATAGGGGGAGTCATGACAATGCCACGGGGTAAAGAATTGGGAATACCAATGCACTCCAAAGTTTGAATATGGTTATCTCAGAGTGGTGGAATATGGTTTTTTGTTGTTTATTTATGTATATTGTATTATTCAGCTTCCCTTAAGGATGTTTCTTGTTCTTGTTGCATGTATCTGTGAGTCATCGTCACCTCTATCTCACAAGTCTTCTACACTCTGGAAATGAGTGAGGAAATGAAGAAATGAAGAAATGCTTCTGAGTGGCTGTTTTGGTAATGGTGGAAAAGAAACAAAGGCAGAAACCAGAATGGTTCTAAAAGCTTCTGCTCTGAGTCACATTTCATCTGCCAAAAAAGCTCACTTGGCCAAGCCTGCCATTATTCGTGGGGAGGGAGTCATACCTCTCCCAAAGGAAGAGGAAATTCAATCCATGTAGCAATGCATGGGGATGAAAGAGCAGTAAACAGTGAAAACAGTAGAAGCTACCATATTTCTTAACATTTCTATAATGAATATATAATACCTTTATTTAATGTATTCACTATTTACATATCAATTTATTTTTGCTTGAAGAAATTTGTTTTAAAAAATACTTTCTTACTGTTTTTTAAGGTTTTCTTTTTATTGGACAAGCATTTACCCATCATTTCATGTATACCTTAGAAAAACAAACAGCAGCCTCACTTCCTCCCCCTTCATTTTCTCTATTGCTCTTTCACCAGAACCAAATACTTGCAATATTTTCAGCTGTTTCAGTGTTTACCTTCATTCCTCTAAATTATGCACATGTTCAGCTACTTCATGAATTTTATCAATCTTAGGTTCCTTCTTGACTTCTGATATGAAAGATGAGGCTTCAACTTGCTTTCATTCCTTCTAGCCCACCACCTACACATATTCTCATCTAGTCCCCACATCCTACCAATAGAGATATATTGTAATTTTGGTTGGCATATTGAACGGACAGACATTATTATTATTATTTAGACTCTATGCATGGCTGAGCCTTAGGATATACTATGATTACTTTTCCTTTTCAGCACAACTCTTTCTTTTTTCTTGATTTTTGTATTTTTTGTTTCGCATTTTCATTTGTTAGGTTTGTGCATTTGTCATTTCAACACCAAACTCTCTGCCTAATAAAACTCTCCTTTCAATATATTTGGCCCTATGAAGTATTCTGTCCACTTCATTTTCTTGGATAAATCTTTCCCAGGGCTTTCTGAATGACCCCAGTCTAGTCACTTCCTATGCATCCTGGCATCTTGCTTCCCCATCAGCCCAGGTAGGACTTCCTGTTTTCCGTATTTCATGTCTTTCTCTTTCTTGGTTTACATTCTGATTTTGGTGGCACACAGTCTCCAATAACTTCCTAAAAAAGGGTGCTTTGCAGGTACATGTCTTGAGACATTTCATGTCAGAAATGTCTTCATTCTTTCCATTAACATAATAGAGAGTTTGGCAGGTTATTGACAGCATCCCCTGTTGTAAATCATTTTGCATCAAAAATTAGACCCTAGCGACTAGTGTTGCTGTTGAGAAGTTCAAAGACATTCTGATTTCTTATCCTTTGCATGCGATCTACTTTTTTCCTCCCTGGAAGCTTGTAGGATCTTCTTTTGGTCCAAGTGTTCTGAAAATTTCCCAAAGATGTGCCATGTGGTAGGTCTATTATCGTTCATTGTTTGAACATTCATTGGCCCCTTCAGTCTGGAAACTCATGCTTCTTAAGTATGGGAAATTTCCTTAAATGATCTCTTTGATGATTTTACCCCTTCTATTTTCTCTGTTCTCTCTTTTTAGAACTGGTTTTCAGATATTAGTCTTCCAGCATGAGTCTTTTAATTCTCTAATCTTTCTAACCCTATTTTCCATCTTTTTTACTTTGGGCTCTATTTTCTGTTGAGGTTTCCTCAACTTTATCTCCCAACCCCACTATTGAGATTTTATTTTCTGCCATCATATTTTTAATTTCTAAAAGATCTTGTTCTTTGAATGTTCCTTTAAAAAACATTATGTATTTGCTTTGCAGTTGCAATTTATACTCTTACTTCTCTCATGATATTAATGATGAGGATTTTAATTTTATTTTTGATCTCTCTGCTTAGTCTCTGTTCCACCAAGTTGCCTTTTTGTATTTCTTTATTCTGGTCTTTTGTTTCTCTGACTGGAGGCTTTCCACAGTTGTTTGATTATTCTTAGTTTCCTGCTCATCTCTAAGACTGAGTGTCTAAGAAGCTGTTTGGAAGCACTGGGTACACAAATGTGCCTCGTTAACTGGGCCTTGTTGCAATAGGGTAACATGGCTAGCCTGTTTTATTGGGATACTCACAATAAGGAACTTTATATTTTTCTTCTTAAGTTGATTATATGCCTAAAACGGTTTTCTATTCTCTTCCTTGAAAAATAAAGGTAGAAGTGTCAGTTAACTGGGATCCCAGTGGGGAAGCAAGCTGGCAGGGTCCCCAAATACAGAGACTGTTTTATCCTCTCCAGGAAATAAACCTCTGACCTTCAGCAGGGGTTGGGTAGACAGAAAGGAAAAGAAGATTTGGGGACCTAAATGTTTGTAAAAGAGATTTTAAACCAGTCTTCCTGATATTAGTTCTTCTCTTTAACCCTTGTTCCAGGATAGTCTACTACAGCTAATTCTCAAGACTTCTGAGAATTTGTAAACATAAATCTTGTTGTGTCTCCATTTTCCTCACTGCTTCCATAGAATTGTTTCCTTTGATCTGCTAATGTACTACTGATCCTTCTACTTTTTACCTTCAATGCTTAGTTGCTGTTATCTCCTGACCCCCATCTCCCTCTCCTTGTGGGTTTATCCCTTTTTTTTTCAAATAAAAAAAACTCTTTACTATGATTTCAGTTGAGTTTCAGAGGGAAACAAAAGTAGATGTGTGTTATTCACTGGTTGTTGCTTTCATAATTAAAAAAAAAAAATTCTTTATGAGAAAATTTACCTAGTGATCTCAAAACCAGAACAAAGAGAGGCAGAAATATTGAACTTTTAATGGAATTAGGTTAAGATAGTCTCATGCATCTAACTATGCATCTAAATACTCCCAGGGATAGGTGGTCCAGCCAACAGGACTCTAATATTCAAATCCCATATCTTTTCTGGACAGAGCTTAGATGGATACTGCCTGGGTTGTCTGCTGTTTTCTTTTCCTTTTCTCCCATTTTCCACAGTTCCTTTTGACTAACGCCTTTCTTTCAACATGTTAATACTTTCAGTCAAGTCTGACTAACCTGACAGGGTTTTTGCATACCATTACTGCAATCCTTCATAAGTTAATGCAATTTTCAACAGAAAGAAGATAAACTAATTCCTAAGGTTTTCCATGAAGATGCTTCATTTTGGAGTTAAATGCAACACCATCCTCTCCTAGCCCATATACCCACACGCATGGTTAAATATAAGTCCATAAATCCAATCCAGAGATTTTAAAGCTAAGTCATACAGCAGAGGAGAAAAGCAGTAACTCTAGCCTCTCTAGAAGAGAGAAAAATACCCTGCTCATAAAAATATCACAACATCAAACATAAATTCAAATCGCTTAATGTTCATTCATTCATTTAATAAAAAAGCTACTGAGCAGTCATTATATGAAAAACACAATGCTGGTCCCAAAATAAGAGGGGGTAAAGAGAAAACATAAAGAAAAATAAGATACAATCTCGGATTTCAAGGATATTGTAATATAGTAGTTGAAATAAAAACAAGTGCTGAAATATGCAAGAGGTAAATGTAAGCTCTTGTAAACCTAATTCAAATAACCCAAAAGAAAGCAAGAAAGGGGAAACAGAGGGAGGAAAATAGAAGAAATAAGTAGAAAATAAATAAGAAAATGATAATCCTAAATCTACATCTATCAAAAATTACCTTAAGCATAAGTGGTTTAAGCCCATAAATTAAAAGGCAGAAAAGGTCAAGATGGGTTTAAAAATGTCTCAAGAACATACTGTCTACAAAAAAACACCTCATTTAAAGTATAATTAAATAGGAAGGACAAAAGTAGAACAATGAGAAAAGATATATCATAAAAACACCAGTCAAAAGAAAGTTGTAGTGACTATTTTAACATCAAATAAAGTAGACTTCAGAGCAGAGAAAATTACAAGGAGTAAAGAAAAACATTACATAATGAAAAAAGGGTAAGTTCACCAAGAAGACCTAAATAATCCTGAATGTACATGCACCTAACAATAGAGCTTCAAAATACACAAAACAAAAAATGACAGAAATAAAGGGGAAAATAAACAAATTCACCATTATACTTGGGGATTTTAACCATCCTCTCTTAGTAACAAATAGAATCAGTAGACAGAAAACCATCAAGGATAAGAAGAACTAAACAGATTATCAGCCAGATGAATCTAATTAATAGGCATAGAACATTCAACCAAAACAATAGCAAAATAAACATTTTTTTCAATAGCACATGAAACATTCATCAATTCTGTACCATAAAAAAGCCTCAACAAATTAAAATAATTGAAATCACACAAAGTTTTTTCTGTGACCATAACAAAATTAAACTAGAAATCAATAACAGAAATGTAATAGAAAAATCACATGTTACTTGGAAATTAAAAAACACACTTCTAAATAATTCATGGGTCAAAGAATGTCTCAATTGACAGTGGAATATATTTTGATTTGAATGAAAATAAAAAATATATAACCTATCAAAATATGTGGGATGCAGCTAAAGCAGTTCTTTAAAGGAAATTTGTAGCATTAAGTGCTAATGTTAAAAATGAAGGATCTCAAATCAATATTCTAAGCTTTAAGAAACAGTAGAGCAAAACAATTCCAAAGCATGCAGGAGGAAGAAAACAATAAAGATAAGATCAGAAATCAATGAAATTTTTAAAAACCCACAAAAATAAATGAAACAAAAACTGGTTCCTTGGAAATTTCATGATAAATCTCCAACAAGAGTAAAAAAAGAAAAAAGAGAGCAAGCACATATATTTCTAATATACCCACAGACATTAAAAGGATAATAAAGAGATACTTTGTACAATTCTATGCACACCAATTAGACAACTTAGGAGAAATGGACTAATTTCTCAAAAACCACAAACTACAAAATTCACCCAAGATTAAGTAGATAATCTGAATAGTTTATTAAGGAAATTAAGCATGTAGTTATAAAACCTTCTGAAATAGAAAATCCAGGCCTAGTTTGTTTTTACTGGAAAATTATACCACACATTCAGGTATTCTACATAATCTCTTCCAGAAAATAGAACAAGAAGGGTCACTTCCCATCTCATTTTATAAGGTCAGCATGACCCTGATACCAAAGTAGACAAAGACAATACAAAAAAGAAAGGAACAGGCCCAAATCCCCCATGAATTTAGACAGGAAAATCATCAACAAAATATTAACAAATCAATGCATCAATATACAAAAAGAATAACATACCATGAACCAAGCAGTGTTTAACTTCAGGAATGCAAGGCTGATTCAATACTTGAAACCAGCCCATGCAACTCACCATATGAGCCATCCAAAAAAGAAAAACTATATGATCATATAAATTGATGCCAAAAAGACATTTGAACATTAAATATTCATTCATGATAAAAACTTTCAGCAAACTCAGAATAAAAACTATATCAACCAGATAAAAAGGCATCTAAAAACTCCTATAGCTAACCTAATATTTAATGATGAAAGAGTAAATGCTTATTCTAAGATAGGAAACAAAGTAATGATGCCCATTCTTATTACTCTTATTCAATATTGTACTAGAAGTCCTAACCAGTTCAATAACGCAAGAAAAATAAATTGAAGTCCTACATATTGAAAAGGAAGAAATAAAACTGTCCCTATTTGTAGAAAACATGATTTTCTGCAGAAAATCCCAAGGAATCTATCAAATTAAAAAAGAAAAAAACTCCCCTAGAAATAACAGAGTTTAACAAAGCCATAGAATATGTCAACACACAAAACTCTGTTATATTTCCATGTTATCAATATACAACTTGAAATAAAAACAATGTCTTAGGGTAGTCCCCCACACACACAAAATGAAGCACTTAGTTTAAATCTAATATAACATATACAGAATCTGTATGCTGAAAACTATGAAATGCTGATGAAAGAAATCAAAGATGCCCTAATTAAATGGAGACACACACAGTGTTCGTGGATCAGAAGACTCGACATAGTAAATATATTAATTATCCCCCAAACTGATCTATAGGTTTAACGTAATTCCTATAAAAATCTGACAAAGGATTTTTTTTCAGACATAGACAAAGTTATTCTAAAAATTTTATGGAAAAACAAAGGATCTGGAGGAAATAAAACAATTTTAAAGAGAAAAATAAAGTTAGAGGACTCAAGCTGCCCAATTTACAACTTACTATGTAGCTACAGTATTCAAGAAAATGTGGTATCAGTGAAGGGATAGCATAACAGAATAGAAAGTTCAGAATTCAACCCCCCCAAAAATGGCCAATTGTTTTGTTTTTGTTTAACAAATCAATTTTATTGATACATATTAATAAAT
This sequence comes from Chaetophractus vellerosus, assembly GCA_004027955.1. Taxonomy (NCBI): domain Eukaryota; kingdom Metazoa; phylum Chordata; class Mammalia; order Cingulata; family Chlamyphoridae; genus Chaetophractus; species Chaetophractus vellerosus. Next base: position 10,456 of record PVKH010023022.1, read on the forward strand.
CATACATTCATCCAAAGTGTACACTCAATGGTATTTGGTACAATGACATAGTTGTGCATTCATCACTCCATTCATTCTTTGGGCATCTTCATTATTCCAGCAACAGTAACAACAATACTAAAAGACAAAAACCAAACAAACAAGCAAACAAGCAAATGAAACTCATCACCTCTCAATCCCTCTATGCTTCTCCTGCCATACATAGCTGCAATTCTCTTTCCTTCTCTCTAGTTTATTTGCATTTGTATTTTGTAAAAACAGTCTTATATATGCAATAACACCCATATTTGCATTTTACATGAGGTTTCACTATGTTATACAGCCCCAAGATACATTTTTCATCCTTTCATCCAGTAATATAACTGTCCTCAATTTTTCCCTTTCAACCAGTCATACACATATAATAGCTCTGCTAGTTACAAACAGCATGATGTGATCTCAACATTTCCAATCATTTCCAACGATTTACAACCTTTTAACCAATTCTGCACAGATTAACCCTCAATTTTCCATTCTCTATAACCCTCAACTTTCCATTCTCTACCTTCATTCTATTTTCTGGTAACCTATAATCTAATTATTTATTTCATGAGTTTACATAATATATTTAGTTCATAAAAGTGCAATCATACAAGTATCTGTCCTTTTGTGTCTGGCTTGATTCACTCAATATAGAGTCTTCCAGGTTCATCCATGTTGTCATATGCTTCATGACTTCATTTATTTTAACTGCTGCATAATATTCCACCATATATACACACAACAATTTGTTTATCCATTCGTCAGTTGATGGACACTTGGGCTGTTTCCAACTTTTGGCTATTGTGAATAATGCCGCTATGAATATTGGCATGCAGATGTTTGCTCATGTCACTGCTCTCAGTTCTTCTGGGTATAAACCTAGTAGTGCTATTACTAGGTCACATGGCAAGTCTATATTCAACTTCCTTAGGAACTGCCAAACAGTCCTCCACAGTGGCTGTACCATTCTACATTCCCACTAACAGGGAATAAGTGTTCCTATCTCTCCACATCCTCTCCAACATTTACAGTTTTCTCACTTTTTAATAGTGGCCAGTGAAATGACATCCCATTGTAGTTTTGATTTGCATTTCCCTAGTCGCTAGCAATGTTAAACATTTTTTTCATGTGTTTCTTCACTATTTGTATTTCTTTCTTGGACAACTGTCTTTTCAAGTCTTTTGCCCATTTTTATTTGAGCAGTTTATCTCTTTATTGTTAAGTTGTACAATCTCTTTATATATCATAGATATTAAATCAGGTGTTCTTAAGCTTTTTTGTTCCACAAACCCCTTTGCCAGTCAGGTGAAAACCACGGACCCCTTACTAAGTCCACACTATACTGTGTATTATTTAATAAATATATCACACCCGCACCAACATGTCTCCACAAGCATAATGTTTTTTTCTGAATTTCAATTCAAGCTCACAGACCCCTTGTTAAGAACCCCTGCATTAAACCCTTATAGGATATATGATTGCCAAATGTTTTCTCCCATTGAGTCAACTGCCTTTTCACCCTTTGACAAAGTTCTTTGAGGTGCAAAAGTATTTAATTTTGAGGAGGTCCCATTTATCTATTTTTTTCTTTTGTTGCTTGTGCTTTGGGTGTAAGGTTGAAGAAATTACCACCTACCACAAGATCTTGGAGATGCTTTCCTACATTTTCTTCTAGGAGTTTTATGGTTTTTGCTTTTATATTTAGGTCCCTGATCCACTTTGAGTTAATTTTTGTATAAGGTGTGAGATAGGGGTCCTCTTTCTTTCTTTTGGATTTGGCTATCCAGTTCTCCCAGAACTATTTGTTGAATAGACTGTTCTGTCCCAGTTTGGTGATATGAGGATCTCTTTCTGAGTTCTCAATTTGGTTACATTGGTCAATCTCTCTGTCTTTATGCCAGTACCATGCTGTTTTTACCACTGTAGCTAAGTAAAATGCTTGAAAGTGAGGAAGTGAGAGTTCTCCAACTTCATTCTTCTTTCTTAAGACATTTTTAACTATTGGGGGCCCCTTACCCTTCCAGATAAATTTGAGTATTTGCCTTTTGATTTCTGCAAAAAAGGCTGTCAGGATTTTTATTGAGATTGCATTGAATCTATAAATCAGTTTGGGTAGACTTGACATCTTAACAATATTTAGTTTTCAAATCCATGAACACAAAATGCCCTTCCATTTATTTAAGTCTTCTTCGGTTTCTTTTAGCAATGCTTTATAGTTTTCTGAATACAGGTCCTTTATGTCTTTGGTTAAGTTTATTCCTAAATGTTTGATTGTTTTAGTCACAATTGTAAATGAAATTTTTTTCTGATCTCTCCTTTAGATTGCACATCAGTAGTGTATAGAAACATTATTGATTTTTGTACATTAATTTTGCAATACAAAAGTTAGCAAGTATTTTGTTGAGGATTTTTGCATCTATATTTATTAGGGATACTGGTTTGTAATTTTATTTTTTTCATAGTATCTGTATCTGGTTTTGTTATTAGGGTGATGTTGGTTTCATAGAATGAGTTTGGTAGCGTTCTTTCCACTTCAATATTTTGGAAGAATGTGAGCAAAATTGGTATTAGGTGATTTTTGAATGACTGGTAGAATTCACCCATGAAGGTATTTGGTCCCAGGATTTTCATCTTTGGAAGGTTTTGTGTTTTTTGTTTATTTTTTAATATATGTTTTTATTTTTTAAAAGATACTTAGAATACATAAATGTTACATAAAAAATATAGGGATTCCCATATGCCCTGCTCCCCACACCTCCCATATACTCCCACATAAACAACATCCTTCATTGGTGTGGCACATTCATTGCAACTGATAAATGCCTCCTGGGGCATTGCCACTGAGCATGGACTGTAGTTCACATTGTAGTTTACACTCTCTCCCACACAATTCTGCAGGTTATGGGAAGATATATAATGGCTTATATCTGTCATTGCAATGTTATTCAGGATGATTCCCAAGTCCTGAAAAAGTCCCTGTATTACACCTGTTTTTCCCTCTCCCTCTGTCCCTGCCCCCAAATCCTCCAGTGGCCGCTTCCTCCACATCAATGTTGTAATTTCTTCCATTGATAGAATCACAATAAGTAAGTCCATTCTAGTCCATAGTTCATTTCCCAATCTTGAGGATTCTGGGGTGGTGTTCACTCCACCTCTAATTGAGAGGGGACTTTGATCCCATACAGCAATGGATGGAATTCTCTTGCTTGCAGTTGTAGGCTCTATCATTTCCTTGGTATGGTGGTTGCAAATCCTCACCACATTGTTAGTTGTCCTGGGTGAGTCCAATGAACTGGAGAGTAGGTGTTGCAACTCCACTGAGGCTCAGGGTCCAGATGGTACATGGACAGCCCAAAGAGTCAAGTCCCTTGGGTGTGTGCCTACCAACTCCAGCACCAAGTATAGGTTCAAATAGAAGAGACAGATGACCCATGTGGAGGGAAGCCATAACTGAGCCCAACTCTGCCACTCTCAGG
>PVKH010023023.1:0-13963 GCA_004027955.1 Chaetophractus vellerosus
CCTTCCTGTGAATGTGAACTCATTTAGAAATAGGGTCTTTGAAGATGTGATTAGTTCAGATGAGGCCAAACTGGATTAGGGTGGGCCCTGGCCCAGTACGACTGGTGTCCTTAGAGGAATGGGAGAGGAGACAGACATGGGGGGAAAGCCATGTGACAACTGAGCAGAGACTGAAGCCCAAGGATGGCCAGCAAGCCACAGAAGCTAGGAAGGCGAGGAAGGACTGTCCCCAGAACTAGGAGGCTGTGTATTCCTGTTGTTTTAAGCCATCAGTTTGTGGTTCTTTGTTACCGCAGCAGTAGGAAACTGATATCCATGGCAGCTCCATCACTCGGGAGGAAAGGCGGCCCTTACCTGGTGAGAAGAGTTTATAGCAGAGTAGGAAGGACCCAGAGTGGGGCGCCAGGCCCAGCCCACAGAACAGGGGACAGGACGGACATTCCAACAGCCCGTCTGATCCAAAGACAACGAATGTTTGGCTCCCACTGGAAAATAACAGATGTTTACTAGAAATGGTCCTTTTTAAAAGGCCCAAGAATGAAAATTGTCCAAGTGAACTACAGTACACAGCCTTGTTCCTGGGGGAGACACAGTGTTATTTGCTAGATGTTTCTTTGAAAAAACCAAAGGCTGGGCCTGTCCACCAGGACTGCGGTGGAACTTGTTCACAAAGGGGGCTCTGTGCAGGCTGGGGGCTGGGAGGGGTGTGTGCCGCCCGGGCTGGAGGGAGGCAGGAGGTTTGGAGCAGCCCCTCTGAAGCTGGGCAGGGAGGTTTCAATTGTCCATGGTAATGGCTGGGAGGCACACACTGAAAACTAAGGCTCTGAGGAGAATGGAGGCAATTCCTGTTCAGTGCTAAGAGCCGATCATGTGAATAGTCCGTATCCACTAAGCCACCTTGGAAAGCCACTGCGAGGAAGTCCAGGTGCCCTTGGGGTGGGTCCAGGGTCCCAACAACCAGCTGACCCGTCCAGCTTGCTTCTGCACTTAGGGCCCAGGCGGACCGGGCCGGTCTTGGCTCCAGGCCATCTGACCCTGCACGTGGTTTTATGGGGCTCCCCCTTGCTGGACATGGGTCTGTGGGTGGCTTTGCCCTGGCTGCCACATGGTACACGCTGGGGTTTGTTGGTTCGGTTTAAGTAGAAATGGAGGTGAGTAGACAAAAGTCCACTGTGGACAACTCCCCTCTGCTGTGCTCGCTCTCCCTCTCCCTGGTTGTTGCTTCACTTTCCCCTCTCCTTCCCTCTGCTGGCTGGACCCCCTCCTGCTGCCCGTGGTCAGGCCCCCTCTGCAGGCAAGCCCCCTACCCTGTGTGGTCAGGCCCTGCCACGTGGGCTGCAGGAGCCTCCTGATCTCTGGGTATGGGGGTGGCTGGGGGCGAGTCAGCCCAGAGGGACAGACACTGTCCAGTCGAGGGCTTATGCAGAGACAGAACAACCACTTTCAAATCTGCCTCCCTCCTCAGGACAACTCTGTTACACACTGTGAAAGTATGCCTCTAGACCAGGGCTTCTGAACCCTTTGCGAGTCAGGTGAAAGCACGGACCCCTTACTAAGTCCACACTACACGGTGTATTATTTACTAGATATATCACACCCGCACCAGCATGTCCCCACAAGAATCACGGGTTTTTGAATATCAATTCAAGCTCACGGACTCCTTGTTAAGAACCCCTGCTTTAGACTCTGGTAAGATTCCTTTTTAAACCAAATGTCTGAGTAAATTAATTAATCCATGATTGAGATATTACCTGGGTATAATTTCTCATTTCTTTTTCTCCTTTTAAAGAGTGTGACAAAGAACGAACACTCCATCAATAAATCTTAAATAGATGAGGATGGGAGTCAAAATTGTCGGGCTTTTCGCTGTGTTGTCTCTCAGTCAGCATGTCTGATTCACAGGAGGGACCTCTCTGGACCCCTGACACAGAAGGTCGGCCACCAGAGAGCGATTCTCTTAAATGCCCTTTCTGTGGGAAGGGCCGGTTAGAAAGGGAAACTCCGTTTTTGGCTGACTGCTGAATTCAGAGCTAGGGATGTGGCACCGATGGACGCTGGAGCCGCGCTGTCTGGGGTTGATTCCCAGCTCTGCCGCTTACTCGGTGACCCAGGGCAGGTCACAAAAATCCCTCTGTACCTCAGTTTCCCATCTGTGTAAAGGGAGACTAAGATCGCTTACCTCTAAAGATGGTTGGGAGGATTAAATGGGCCATTTGTGAACAGTGCCGGGAATAGCGCCTCATACACAAGCAGCTTTGGGTGAGTGTTGGCTGTTGCTCACCGTCGTCGTCGTCTTCGTTGATTGTCATAACCAGTTTTCCTGTGGCCGGGGTCTGATAGCTGCATTCCTCTTGCCTTTATCTTGTGATCTCATTCTTTACTTAAACAGAAGTAACCCCACTTCCTGTGCTTGTTACCAGTCTGAAACAGTCCAGCCGAAAGCCAGGAATGCCCCAAGCATTGCGTGTGCTTTGCCCACTTTCACTACAAACATTCTGTGTGTTTTCACCAACATGCTTAGGGCTCCATAAATTACAGGGCCGGCCTTCAGTTTCAGGCAGACGGCGGCATTTCTGGAGCAGGACAGCTCGCCTTTCCTCTTGATTGGTGGTGGGAAAGTGGAGACACGGACCAGTGACCCACTTAGGCCTCTCAGCCTGAGCTCAGCAGCAGAGCCTCCGGAGGCAGAGGTCTGCCTGCCCCGTGGAGCCGTTCCCCTCATGGCTTCGGCGTCCACAGCCAGAATCACCAGCCCCCCACCCCCCGGGAGGCTGCCAGCTGCCACCCTTCCCCTTCTCGGTCTCAAGCCCCCACCTGTCCGAGGCTAGGTGGCCGGCATGTGGCGGTCCAGCCGCTGCCTCGGACAGGGGCAGCTCCTCTAAACTTAGCGCGTTCCCCATCACGCTCCTGACCGCGTCCACCTGTGCCTCTCTTTCAGATGGCTACGCCTTTTCTCAAGAAGAGCATGGACCCGTTTCTCAGGAAGAAATCGTCCGCGCTTATGACACTACCAAAAAGAAATCGAGGAAGAAATAAGACACGCTTTTTCCCGATTGGCATTAGCAAAGAGATTCGGCTTGTTGCATCCAGTGTTAACACAGCTTCGTCAAAAGAGACTGGCATCAGCAGCCCAAACACCGGAAAACACATTTCTGTGGCCTTAGCCAACCAGTTTGTTAGTTATACACTCCCTCGCAAACCTGCAGGACGCGCAGCCGCGGCAGCCATTTTTTTCCCCTCCTAATTTGTCTGTAGTGCTTGGCCTAACCTTTGTTTACGTTGTTATGAAGCATTCAACTGTGCTCTGTGAGGTGTGAAATTAAAAACTTTATGTTTCACCAACAGTTTAAACCTCAGGACTAGTTGTTCTGGGAGAAAGGCAAAAGGGTTTTATGTTGCGTGAGAACCCCATCTTGTATAATTGGAGTGGGGGCGCGGTTACTTCCTGTTTTGTTAACTCACAGATGAAGTCCGCCGGGCAGCATGTAAACTTCACTTTAGGTCGGTTGCTCTCCTGCTTTGATTCATATTCTGTTTGTATGAAGTTGGCATAAACGTCTTGATTGCAGTGAAATCTCAGTAATATATCGCTGGGTGGTAAATCTGAGAATGCTTATTTTAACCTCCCAGCCACATTCCCAGCAGGGCACACGGATCCTGTTCCAACAAAGTGTTCCTCCTTCCCAGGTGCCCTCTTCGGCCTGGTCCTCCCGTCCCTGTCCAGGATCTCCCTTCCCTCCCCTGCATGGCTGGCCGGGTGCAAAGAGCATGGCGGCTGCAGACAACCCCCCAAACCTGCATTTGTCCTTGTCTTCCTGCAGGCTCAGATAGAGGTGGGAGAAATCCCTTCTTGTGCCCCCTTGCCTTCTATAACTAAGGAAACCTAGTTATTCACCATATATTCTAAATGTTTGTCTGCCTTTTTCCGATGACAGGGTCAGGAGGGTGACAACCCTCTGCCCTGGTAACACTCACTTCCCAACTTCCAGACCATTGGACTTTTGGCACCCGCTTAATTGAGAACTGACGCTTGTTTTCCTGGGGGTTTAGAGCCCATTTTGGATTTTTACTGTTGGGAAATTAATGAGTTCCTTGCATTTCCCCCCCAGAGAAGTAACACGACTGTCACTCTGTAGTTCTGGAGCTGGATAGGATGAGGGTACCCAGGAAGGGAGGATGAGGGAAGCTGGGGTGGTGAAGCAAGAAAGAAGGCACAGACAAATGGGGAGGGAGCACTACAGGGCACTCCTATGAGATCGTCCTAGGAATTCTGAAATCAAGCCCTGAAGCCCAGGCCCTTTGTCACCGTTAGCCTAATGTGTACTGAGGTTAAACAAGGTTGTGGCAGGCAGGTTGTTTGGTTTTTTTAAAAAAAAGTTTCATTGTGGTAACAGAGACATAACACAAATTTTCCCATTTTAACCTTTTTTATGCATACTTTCAGTGGCATTAATTACATTCACAATCTTTGTGCTACTATTGCCATCATCAGTTACCAAATTTTTTCATTTGACAGGCAGCTTTCAATGAAAAGAATTCCAAACATTTCAAGGAAACTCCCTGGACTCTTGACATCCTTTCTTTGCTTATGCAATCAGTTTTAGATACCAGCACCTCAATCCCCAAGTCTAAGACAAGGAAGGAAGGGCTGAGTGACCCACATTTTCAGTGTGACAAGGACCTGGATCCTGTGGGCCCCAATGGGAGCGCCTACAGCCCTTCCCAAGCCAGCAGCCTGGGGCATTCTCTGCTCTTTGTTTTGGTTGCCAAACCAGAGTTTTGAAAGGCATAAAGGAAATACCTCTGGGCAGCTGTTACTGGTTAAAATGCCACAGTTCCTCTAGGGAGGGTGTGCTAAATTCAGAAATAAAACAACGGTGCACTTTGCTTCCTAGCCTTTTATTTCGGAAACATCCATATCTTATTGGGCACTGCAATAATTTAGAGTTCAATTGGCATTGACTAAGAAACAGACTCCCAGGATCCAAAGAGGGCTTGGGGGAACGCAGGACAATGCAACTTCAGGCCAATCTCAGAAAATTGCCATTCCTTCCAGCGTGAATAAAAAAGTGTTTTCTTATTCACACAGTCGGCAAGGCAGATCATTAAAGGGCTGTCATGCAGGAATTACAACCCAAGCAAAGGTGCCCATGATTAACACAACAAACCAGAGGAGAGAAGAAAATTAGAATTAAGTGTTGTGTTAGGCATCTTGACTGTTTGGTTTCATTTGGAAACTGGGCCTATTTGGAGAGTGAATTAAAACTCAATTCTTTGTCAAACACACAGCTCTTTCTTGAACTTGAAGATTTCTCAAGCAGATTTTGTGAATTAAAGTGTTACGGGTTTTTTGTTTTTATTTTTACTTGAATGTACAGTTCACATTTTCTGAGATTTAAGTATGTTTTCCGATGATTTTGAGAAGTAGATGAAACAATCTTTGCAGTGATGAAATAAGCACACAGAGGAAAACGTTAGAAGAGAAGCCTTTCTACCTTCTCATTCAGTTAAGATTTCTTGTAGCCAAATGACTAGAATGGATTTCTAGGAGAAGCAGCTGTCACCATGTGCGACGTACAATATTTTGTCAGGGCAGACTGAGGGGCTATGTCACTTGCCCTATCTTTAAAGCGAGGTCACCGTGTCACACAACCCCTCCCTGGGGACATAGGCTGGCTGTCAGCCCAGGGGACGTGCCACATGGGACTTGTCACTGCCGCACAGTTAAGTGACACGCAGGCTGGCAGGTCAGACCTGGGCAGCACTTCAGGCCCTGAATCTGGACCGGGCTAATCTGGCAGAGTCCGTTCAGGTCAAGCCCCAGTGCTCTTCTGTCCCATCCTTGGTCTGTTGTGGTTCGCAACTGACTCTTTTCTCAGTCTCCGTCCTATTCCTGGCTGACTCTGCAAAAGGAAAAGGCCAGCCGTTCTGTGACCTCCGTTCTGAGTTCAGTTGCACGCCCACGTGTTCCAACAAGGGTAGCTGCAGGAAGTGCACGCTGACAAGGGGAGGTGGGAAAGCAGGATAACCGGCTGTTTCTGCTTGGCAGTCTTCACCGCGGATCGGAACGGGCTTGCGGGGTGTAGCGAACGAGTCGCTCCCAGTTCTCTGCAGAATATTTAGGGCTTTTTGAGCATTCTCCCATCCCCCGGCACCCACGCACACACACGCCGAAAGAAAAACGTTGTGTGCAGTTCATAACCTCTTTTGGATCAGTGTACCAAACAAAACCTGTGCTTCAAAGAAAGCTGACGCTGTTTCTTTAACGCTCGTGGAGTACTATCCAAAAAGTGAGAGCCCGGGTTTCAGCACAGCCCTGCTGAGAGCTCTGTTGACATTTTCTTTTCCTTGACAAGGCTTCAGGTCTTGCTGTAGGGAGCTGGCAGTGAAAATCAGTAATAACTTGTCAAGAAGCAGTGAGTAATGAAAAAAAAAAAAACAACAACAGTAAGTCTAAATAGCTGATGTCTGAAAATGCATATGGGTGTATATATTACAGGCTTTAAGATAGAATTTTTTTTAAAAAGAAAGCTACAGTCTATGATCCCCATCTGTTATAACAATGCCCTTTATCTTGTTTTTTTTTTTAACCATAAGGAAGAGAATTTTCTATCAGATATTTCTGTTCCTAGGGATTTGTCTTAAACCATAAGTTGAATAGAATGTTTGCAAAACTTTGCTATTGGATAAGATTAGTCTTTAGTTGCGAACGTGTGAAAGAGCTGTACACATTTCAGCCAGGGTTTGAGTTACTGCCGAGGGTCATTGCTCCAATGTAATTCAAGGAGTGATTTAGCTTCAGCATTTGTAATGTAGCCTTCATCTCCCGGGATCCATAAAAAATGTGAACAGAGAAACTGTGGTTAAGCAGGGCCTGAAATTATAACTTGGCAAAGAAATGAGTTTGTCAGGTCAAGTCAAACGATAGCATCCCTGTCATGTTAAATGCATACCTTCTTCATACAGACGCTTAAATTAGCAAATATAATAGTGATGGAGACAGTTAAATAAAACCCTCCCCCACCCAAAGAAAAAATAGAAGCAGCTTCAGTTGGCTTATTGTTCTTCTTTGGCTCAAGGCAGTCTTCTCTGTCTCAGTATAGCCTTGGGGAAGATTATTTAGTCTCAAACTAGCCATTTTTCCATCTTGAAGGGCAAGGAGGACAGTCTGAAGGGTTTCCAATGGGTTGTGGAGGTGAAGGCCAACGATCCCCCATGGTGACATCTTATTAGACTTTCCTGAAAGGAACAGACCTGAAATACTCAACTTGATGGGTTGTTCCCTTCGTTTATTTATTTTTCCTTAGCACCCCAAGTTATCCAACAATACGTATTTCCATTTCCTTCACCTTACGTGGGTGCCATTTGATGCTAAACCCCCGGCCAGTGCTCTGTTTAAGGCTCCCTGAGTTAGTTGGGTGTGAACAAATGACTGATTCATGAATCTGGGATGCAGTCTTGAGAGGGAAGAAAAGGCTACGGAGCGGGCATAAATGTAAGCGGTCAGGAGAGGAAGACAAGCGGGAGGGAGAACAGGGCAAGCTCACCTGTTAACCCGCCCACGTGTGTGCAGTACAATCCGTAACTGTTAACCTCCGATAAACACCTCTTTCCCTGGCTGGGCGGCAAAAGAGCGACTCTTTTTACACCCAGACTGGCTCATTTTCAAATGACACCCTCTCGCTCTGGTTGCCTTTGAGATATCTGCTCTCTCTCCCAGGCGTCAGACCAAGAAAAACATGCCCTCCAGATTAGCCCGTTGGCATTTCTTCTGACCTGGCTAAAGAAAGAAAGGGGACCTGTTAGTTTTAAAAGTCAGGAACGAAGTGTCAGGTAGCTTTGATTTATGACAGAAATAGAAAGAAGAAAGTTGAAGTAATAGCACTATACAAATAACCGTGCCCAGGAAACTGAGAGGTCAAGAGAGCTTATCAAGAGCCCTTTCTATAGGTTAGCTGTTCAGTGTGGAAGAGAAATGGTCGGAAAGTGGGAGAAAGTGTACACATCAGGATGTGAACCCGCTTCCTGTGGGACTGGATCAGTTGGATACCTTGAGCTAGCTTTGTCTGAGCTTACAGAGAATCGGAAATAAAGAGAGAGGGGGAAGGAGGGAAGGAGGAAAGGGGAGGAAGAGGAGGAAGGGAAGGGGAGGGAGGAAGGAGGGAAGGAAGGGAGGGAGGGAGGAAGGAAGGAAGGAAGGAGGAAGGAAATCTGCCCTACTGTAGAGTTTCTCTCCTTGCAACAAGATGCCTGCACATGTAAATATTTTTTGGTTTTCATTAATAAAGTCAAGGCAAGTCCTGAGACTCCTACCCTGCCTCCCTTCCCCGGGGTGGCAGGGATTGCTGAGCTCGGAGGGCTGCTGCACTGGCTTCTTTCTAAAGCTGTGGGCAGGACAGACAGCTGCAGAGCCCAAGGTCCCTCCAGACCTCCCTTCCTACAAGCCACCAGAGAGCGTTTGAGTGTAATAGCTTCCCGTCGTCTCCCTCATGCAAGTAAACGCAGGCTCTCTGCTCTCTGTCTCAGCTGTGCTTGGATTGCTTAAATCCTGTGTTGGGGGCGGGCAGTGACGCTGTGACAGTGAGGACTTCTTTGTTCCCTCCCTCTAGAAGTGTTCCCATTTTCCCGTCCTAGTAATGTCCTCTCATTGATAAATTACAGCAGTACAGAGTCCTGGAGCTGGGTTCCCTCCTGGGGTGAATACAAATGAAGGGCATTTTCTTGTATGTTTAGAGGTTTGGGAGAATTTGGTGATTTGTGGCTTTGATCAATCCTGTTGACTGGTGTACACGTCTGCACAAACCTGTTTCAAATAAATCTTTTCTTAAAGTAAATGATTGGACCCTATTTGACTTTGGAATTTTCTTTTCCACTAATAAGCAGTTACTGCCAGAGGGACTTCGGCCCCTAACAGAGGGTTTTGTCAGCAGGTACGGGCGCTACATACTCAGAAATGCCAGGAAAGGGCAGGAGCACAGGTGAGTCTGTTGCAGATGAAAGTGAGCTCCGAGAGCTCGAGGCCAGGTCCCTTTATGAGAAGAGGGGCCAGGGGGCCACACTGGCTTCGGGTTCAGCCTCTCAAAGGAAAGAACTGTGCACAGAAGGCCACCTGCCCTCAATCACTTCACTCCTGGGTTCATCTCATTTTACCTGCAACTTGAGATTTGGGAAGTTCAAATTCTACTGTCAAGCATGGTACCATGACATTATTATTTCAAAGAGTGTAGAGAGACCAGTGCCCATGCCCTGTCGTGTGACAAGCCACAGTCCAGTAGGCGTCCACTGGTGGCCCTGAAGTCGGGGGCCAACGTCCCTGACAGGGCCACAGCCAGCTGGGTTCGGGGGAAGCAGAAGGGCCCAGTGTGGCTGCTGAAGGACATGGGCAGGGGCCTCCTCCTTGGAAGCCAGCCTCTGGTGCTCTTGAAGGACTCTGCTTGCCTAGCTTTTGTATGGGCAGCTCCACACTCCACCAGCTAGGTATGACCTGGAGGAGGAGGCCAGAAAAAAAGAGAGTGGGTTGAATCTGGAACCCCAAAGACCTCTTAACTGCCCACCTTGAGTTTACTACCAAATTCCTGGAGCTGAATTTGATTCCCTCCCGGCCAGGCCGTGTCCTGTTAGAGGTGGACTTGGTGAGCTGAGGGCAGTGGTGGCCTTGGTGGCCAGATCCCCAGACGTGGCCAGGAACCCAGGAGCACCAGCCTCACTGCAGGCAGGATTCAGGTAGGGCAGCGCCAGGAAGGGCTTTTGTCTTCTGCTCTGCAGAGACAGGGCCTTTTTGAAATCAGGCAAAGCGATGTTGCTTCGTAGATGATTTAATACAATCTACAGCGAAGTGCCGAATTCCAGCATTCGCCTTGACTTAGTCACATCTTTACACAACCTGTCCTTGCTGCTTGTGTTCTTGTTTTCATGGTTTAAAATCTTTATTTCAGAATACTGGCAATAAGTAGCCCAGACAATCAAGTCTCTGTGCAAATTTCTACCAGTTTTAGAGCATGAGGAGGTTTGGGTTTTTGCTGCTTGTGCTTTTTGTTTTTGTGTTGTTTTGTTTTGAAATGCCATTCTTCACCTCTGCTCGCCCGATGAATTGGGACCATGGGGCCGTCACCGGCTGAGGAGGTTGCACAGAGCCTGCCTTTCTGCCTCAAGCCAGGCCGTTAGAAGGGTGTTCTCGCTGGGAAAGCTTCAGGAGACTTGGAAAAGCCCTCAGATTCAGCTCTTGATTTTCAAAGTGTCTATGCAGATGTGTTCTTCTGTGTATCGGAGCACGGGGCGCAGGTGAACCTGTGCCGTCAGCAGCTTCCTCCAACACGGGTGTCTTCTGCCTGCATTCTGTTCCACATATGAATGTTTCTGTGGAACGTTCCAGCAGTGTTGAAAAGCCAAGTAGTTTGTTATAGCTGGCCTATGGATAGGGGATCAGGACTTTGTCTTTACCCAAAGGACAATAAAATCAACTGCTTACGAAAGCTAGAAGCACCAAACACTCACCGTCCAGCTTACAAACATTAAGCTTCCGTTTATTATAAGTCACACATTAATAAAATGAGTTAAAATTCTTGAGGCTTGGCCTCGAAGCCCTGTTTTGAGCTGTCTGTTTTTGCAATCAACTGTTCCTGACTTTAGATCCCACAGTGATGAACATTTAAAGTCAGAGTCTACACTAACTTTAGAGGCAGTGCCTTGTCCTGAGCCTACAGGATTTAAATGGTCTTGTCCCAAGAATTCTTACATAATTTTAAAGTTTAACGCTAACCTTACTCTTGTCCCTTCTCTAAAGAAAATGAGCTGTGATTTGAAATACTTTAATTGCTGATGAGAAACTCTCCCTGATTTTTTCCTCCCACTTTCAAAACATGGTGGTGCATACATGAAGTCTCATTTGATTGCAAGCCCTCTGCTGACCCTGCTCATTTGCCCCGTGGCAGGGAGGGAAGGGTGATGGCTCGGTTGCTCTCCAAATGGCTTTGAATGGTGGGTATGAGGAGCTGCCAGTGAGCTGAAAGAGAACAGCCCATTAGCCAAGAACAAAGCTGTTAAACTCGTCTCATTTTTTTTTTCCTTTCTTCCCAGGGTCTTTAAGAGAAACTGCCTGCAAATTCCTGACACTTGAGCACTTGAATTTGTTTCAACATTAGATGTAAAATTGGATGGGGGTGCTGTGTGGGGTTGGGGGAGACTCTCACTAATCTGTTAAAGAAACCACCTCACCTCCAAACAAATTAATTTAATACTCGAGCCGGAAAATGTTTTAATGTCACCCAACTTTCCAATTTATTTAGTGACAAGCCCTAGTCAGCTTGCTGCTAACAGGACACAGGACAGAGCTGGGGGCCAGGAGCAGGTACCCCAAGACCATGGAGAGCCATTCAAATACACGTGCATTTTGTGCTTTTGTAATTGTGTCAGTGCATGTGCGCGCACACACACACAGTAACCCTGTAGAATAAAATGAAATAGACAAAAAATGTACATGAACACAAAAGAAAAAAATTCATTCTTAACCTAGAGAATTTGGCAAAGCAGCTCAGACGATGCAATGGAAGATATTGCATAAGGCTTAACCCATTTCTTATTTTTGGAGACAAGAGAAAGCCCACTTCTGGCAACTGGGAATGCTAAGGGGAAAATGTTTCGGGCCCTTTCAGTTCCCTCTGACCAGACAGCCAGATGTTGAGAAGCCAGCGCCTTCCTGCGAAACTGCCGAGGCCTCTGCTTCCTGAGAAAGGCCTGAGCAAGGAGGCCGAGAAGGAGCGCAGGGACCCTGCCTCCCCACCCAAGCTGACTCCCCTCCTGATATCGGAAGCGGGGCCTCAGCACTGTGGTCTATCAGACACTTCCTTGCTCTTCTTCGGGATACGCGCTGTCCTGGGACCACCTTCCGGGTGCTGGAGATTGCGTGGTGGCAAAACCAAAGGCCCTGCCCTCACGGAGCTTACGTTCTAGCAGGGGAGACAGACAGTAAGCAAATGAATATGTTGTACGATAGCATGTTGTATGACGCCATGCCTCCAACGCATAACGACGGGGCCAGTTACCAGGCTCCCTACTGGATGATTTGCTCTTACCCAACAAAAATTCTCTAAGACAGAACTCGTCTCAGTTGGCCATACTAATACGTGACTGGGACAGGGGAGAAGAGCACCTCCTTTTCTTTCCAACCTAATCATAGTCCCTCTGCTCACCAAAGAGAACCTCTACCTCGGCCAGACTTCAGGGACTTTTCCACCCCAGGCTGAGCCTCACCACGCAGTCTCACCTCCTCGCTCTCCCTTCTCCTCCCCAGTGCTGAAAGCGTTGGGTCCTGATAGGCCTGTTCCAGTCCACCTCCTCCTCGGCCCTTCTCAGGCAACAGTGCTCCTTGTCTACTGCCTGCAGGCTTGCCCTGCAGCGCCTGGGCCCTCCAGGCCATACTTTCGTACAGTGAGAATTTCATACATGTAAGCCGTATCTCTCCAAGAAGGTTATAAACTTCCAGCCACAAGGACCCCTTTCCCACAGAGTCTAACTTCTCTGCATAGTGGAGTATATGTACTGGACTGAGCATTGGGCTTAGAATCAAAGCACTTGGAGTCCAGCATTGATCTGGCCAGTTTTTAGTTCCGTGACCTTGAAGAAATCATCGAGCTTCTCTGAGCCTCAATTTCTTCCCTGTACGATTTAGGAGGTTGCCTTCCCTCCCTCCTCACAGGGCAATGGTGAAGAGGGCGGACTTCCTGCTTCCAAGCTGGCACGATTATACTACTTGTTAAAATACTGAAATACACCCACACAGTTGATAAATAACTACTTGCCTGGCCAGTCAAGGGGCAGCTGGGTTACCCCACCACCATCTCCAGACCTTTCCACAATCAGCACCTAAAGCGGTGATGACTGCCAGACAGGGCCCCCAGACCCTATCTGTGGCCCTTGTCACTAGGACAAGTCAGTGCCTGGTGCCATTCAGATGGAAAAATGACTTTACTATCATTCCAGTTGTGAGACTCCCCACTCATTCACTCCATAACTGTGTGCCAGGCACTCTGCTATGTGCCAATACCCCGAAAAATAAGGCTCCCAAGGACTCAGCCCAGTAGGAGGACAGGCACGTAAATACACAGAATGCTGTCAATGAGTGTTTCAGTTATCTGCTACCCCACAGCAAACCGCTTCAACGCGGTGGCTCACAAAAGGTGGAAACAGCCCAAGTGTCCACTGGCAGAGAAATGGATGACCAGGGTGAGGTCTATTCATACAATGGAAAGTTATTTAGCCATAAAAAGGCATGAAGTTCTGATACATGCAGAAGGCATCGTGTTGAATGAAATAATCCAGACACAAAAGAACAGATGCTGTATGCTATCACCTATATGAAATACCTAGAATAAGCAAATTCATAGAGAAAGGAGATCAGAGGTTACCAGGTGAAGGGAGGGGGAATGGAGAAGTATTGTTTAGTGGGCACAGAGTTTCTGTTTGAGGTGATAGAAAATTTTGGTAATAGATGGTGGTGATGGTTGCACAAAGTTGTGAATGTAATACCACTGAATTGTATACTTTGAAAGTGGTTAAGATGGGAAATTTTGTATTGAATATATAATACAATAAAATTATTTAAAAACCTATAACAGACAACAGATTAAAGAACTTTTTGATGCATTGCTATTACCTAAAAACAAGTGTAGGGCCCGGCTAGATAGCTCAGTGGATAAAGAGCATGCTGGGATACCACATGGGAGGCCCCAGGTTCGGTTCCCGGGGACCTCTCCTAGCGGGCAGACCGCCTTGAGAATGGCAAGCCGCCATGGGTGGGCCAGAACCGCCGTGGGCAGGGCAAAAAGCTGCCACGGACAGGGCAAAAGCCGCCACGGGCAGGGCAGGTCGCCCGCGAATGGAGCGCAGCCAGCCACTCGCGAACTGAAGCAAGAGCTGGCCGTGAATAGAAGCAGAAGCCGCCCACAAGCGGGGAAAGCCGCGCCTG
>PVKH010023024.1:0-13947 GCA_004027955.1 Chaetophractus vellerosus
CTATACCTTTAAGATGTCCTTCCTTCGTAGGCACCATGTATTGAATATAATTGACCCTTTCCTCCAAGACTTGAGATCATTATGAAGTTAAAAGTGTACATTTGAGTGTCAAGCAGTGATGAGGTGAGCCGCCTGAGCTGTGCAGACGCCATCACCTCAACCCCCCGCGCAGGAGGCAGTCCTGGCGTGACACCTCATGACCCCAGAGTGTATAAAATGTTATGTGTTTCACTTGCCCTGGTCTAAACTTTCATAGGATGCTTTACCATTTCCCTTGGTTTGTCTTTCGCCTGCCATGAGAATCAGCAGGAGCAACACTGTCAAAACTCATTTATGAAGCATCTTCCAAGGACCAAAGACCAACAGGCACTGTGCTAGGAATGTCACATTTATTAGTTTAGTTCATTTTTATTTTATTTTTAAAAGTTTACTTCAAATAACAATGCTTACAGAAATTCATTCATATTGGTTAATAGAATACAATTTAGTTCAACTTATCCTAAACATTTTGGACCAAAAACTTGGTACACAGTTTAAGATTTAAAAAAAAAAAGAAAGAAAGAAAGGATTTGCAATCTCACTTATTTTTCCTCTATTACCAATGTATAAAAGATTCTCCCTCAACTGCCGCTACAGCAGACAGTAAGAACCAGCCAAATTTTACCTTTGGTTTGCTTCAGAAAAATAACACATTGCACTGCAAAAGTTTTTTTAAAAACTAGTGCAACAAAACATTGTTGTAGTGGTTCAATGCCAGCTTACAAAGTTCAATAACTAATGGATGTGTTTGGGGAGAGAGGGCAGCCTACTTACACACATTAAAACTGTAAAAGCTACCTGATTTTGTTAATATTGCATGTAGATTGTATATCTTCACAAGCCAAGATTCAGATAATTCCTTGAACCTGAATTAACACTATCGGCTCAATTCATCTCCTGAAGTCAACAAGGAAACTCAGCAAACTGGCTGTTAAGTTTTACTGATGTATACAAAAAAGAATAAAATTAAGTTTCATCCCCAGCTTTTCAGTACAAAACTGATACTACTCTACTACAAGAATGGTATCCTTCCAGTCAACATTCATGGATGACATGCCATGCGTCTACAAGAGTTTAAATTTATATCAGCACTCATATACAAAATAGTCCCCAAAGTTCAAAGACCAGTGACTTGAGAAGTGCCTCAAAAATAAAAGGGACTTTCTTGGAAAACTAGAGCAGAATATCTACCCATCATTATAAGAAGCTTATTGAAAAACACCTAGCACCTTGTGGATATCACTCAATTAAAAACAACAAATTTGGGAGCAGATGTGGCTCAAGTGGTTGAGCACTGGCTTCCCATGTACAAGGCCCTGGGTTCAATCCCGAGACCTCCTAAAAAAAAAACAAAAAAAAAACATAAAAACATAAAAACAACAAAGTAGCTCCCAAAGGAAGCAGCAGCTCTGAAAAAGAGGAAAAAATATAACTTAAAATATCTTGAAAAACAATGTGAACACACTCTCAAAAGATAATTAAAAGACATGTTTTCATAAGACTATCTAGGATTAGGCATATAACGTATTCTAGCACTTCAAGGTTTCACTAGTTACTAAACATCATCAATTTACAAGTAACCTGCTCATTTTGGGTTACTTTAACAAAATGGAAAATGCTAACTTCAATTCTAAGGGAGAGAGGAGAACTGGGAAAGTAAAAAATTTCATACAAATACCACATTTTTCAAAAGGAAGAACTCCCAACTGGACCGGAAGTTCATATCACCAGTACACTTTCCACAAGAACTTTCCAAGTATGTACTAGCATGCTCAATGAACAAAACAGAGATTCTAGGGGTTAAGGTAACTCGGCCAAGGTCTCACAATTTGGATCACTGCTTTTCCTTCTTAGTCATGTTTCACCAGCAACTTCTGATTCCTGCCCTTGTTGAACACCTACTATGCACCAAGCACCATTCTTGTGTAGTGAGCAGCACAAGGTAGGAGACTTGCAACAACCAATAATTCATAGAATATGCAATATGTCAGATAATCAAAGTGCTTTCAAGAAAAATAAGGCCTGCTGATCCAACAGTGTGGTCAGAGAAGGCCTCCTTGAGAAGGGGACATGTGCATAAAAGCCAGACAGAGAAGAGCTATGTGCCATGCAGGGAGGAAGCCCCATATGGTGGAGTGCCTGGGTGTTTGAGACCAAGGATGGTAAAAATAAGAGGGAAAGTCACAATGGGGTGGGTGTGGAGGCAGATGAGGAATGGACTTTGCAGGGTGAGCCCTGTTCACCAGAATATCTATGGCTTTTCCATCTAGAGAGGCTCAAGGCAGAAATAACGAGATGTAGATGAGTAGGGCGGAGGCAATAAGACATTTTAAGGAGGCTAATGGCTCAGCTGGGCAAGAGATGATGACGGCTTGACCCAGACAGCTGCAGAGATATGAAAAGCGGTTGAATTCTGGATATATTCTTAAAATAAAGGTTCCCCAGGATGTGCTGCTGGATTAGATGTCTGGCATGAAAGAGAGGAAGTCAGGGATGGTACCAAGGTTTTTATTCTGAGGACCCAAGAGGATGGAGCTGCCATTTTCTGAGAGGCTGCCTTCTTTCCCTCTGCTTTTCATTTGTTTTGCCCTCTGAATGCGACACGTCCCCTTTCCTTTTCCTCCCCTTTTGTAGCTGTGAGCTCACATACACAATCCAAAATATTAGAGATACCCTGACTGATATCAGACAACTAAAACATTTAAGTATTTAAATATTTTATTCTTTGATTTGTTTTCTCAAAGACCCTCAAATTTTTCTTAATAAAAACTGTAACATAATTCAAATTGTCATTTGATTAATAATCTTCTCTCTGACTTTTTACACTTTCTGCCCCCTGTCTGACCAAGTAGGAATTCATTCATTTCTTTCCAGAGAAAAGGGTCTTAACACCTTGTATTAAGGATTCACTATTCACCTCCTTCTAATCCTAGTCACTAAAACCCAGACCTACATTTTTTCTCTCCCTCTTGACTTACAACATTATCAAACTGTACTCCTAAAATATCTTATAATATCAAAAACATTGCAAAGCTGGCACTGACTTCTCAAGTGGTATTTTTGAAAATTCAATTTTTTATTGAACTATCCTGAAAACAAGGAGTGTTAAAGAAAAGAAGTGAGACTTTGGGCAGTGTTTCTCAACAGTGGCTCACTGCTGGACAACACTTCCCTGTGTGTGGCTGCTGGGAATGTCCTTTATATCACCAGCCATGTGGTACTGCAATCAATGCCAGCAGTGCCTCCAAGTGTTTTGACAACCAAAAATACCTACATACAAATACCCTCCCAGGTAAGAACCTCTGAACTGTCATACTCATGGGACTAGTTACAGTAAATCTAAAAGTTCTTGTTGCAGGACTTCCTTAAGGTTCTTCCAGCACTGCCCATGGAAGCCTTCTGGCAATCCTACACAACATGCAGATTCAGTGATGGCTTCCACAGCACCGTTTTCACAAACCCACTTAACTAATATACAGCATCCCAAGGCCAAAGTTTTACCAAATGCAAGAACTTGAGCTAGCAACCCATCAGTGCAGAGGCAGAGAGGGGTCTTTCCATACCTATTACTGACACCTTAGCAAGGCTATCAAATGTTTATTAAAAAAAAACAACTAAATAATTAAGTGCTTCCAGTTTTCCAATGTTAAAATACTGAAGATCTTAACATTCCTAGGGCTTTTCTGATCCTGGTTTATGTCTTAGTTTCTTTTTTAGATTTCTATGACCAAACCATCTTGAATATTTCTATGCTACTTCTTGAATGTATCCCTCCTATTTCACTTGGATGAGGTTTATCAATCCTAGAAGGGGCAGATAAAGTACATTAGGCAGATAAATTAAAATGAGAGCATGTGAAATTTTTATTATCAACTATACTTTACTAAGCATACACCCTCTACAAAAAAAGACCTTTATCTCTATTTTAGATAAAGGTTTTAATAATAGATGTAAAAAACCTTTTAATAATATTCTTATATATATAATATACTTTCCAAGATAATGCTCTCAAATGCTTAAACAAATCATTCTTACAAATATTTAACTTAATATTAAAAGATAATTTTATTATAAATGATCAGTATCAAAAGAGCGACAATAAAAGAATTACGGCCTTTATTCAAATACTGGTCCTTTAAAGTGTTAAGACAACCTCAACAACTTTTAAAGCTGACTGGAAGTCCAAAGACCAGAAAATCTACAACTATGTGGAATACACCTGTCCCTGGATCAAACCAGCCCTGCCGCTCCTGCCATCTCTCTCCGCTGACCCTCTGAACTACAGCAGATTAAAGACACTCACATTAATGTAACACATATAACATTGGTTAAATTGCCTTCTGCAGACTTGTAAAATCTACATAAGTATATGAAAGGCAAGATTCATTAAGATTTGTTTGTCTACAAGGACAACTGGGAAAATAATTCATTTATTTGATTTGATTTGTGCATTCACCCATAAATCTCAGATTTTATTTTCTAATTATTCTTTAGGATCAGTTTGGGTCTTCTGGGGATATTTGGAAAATAATCAATTAAGGTTGCAACATTCACTTAGAGGTCACTGGTATTAATTATTTTATAATTACTTTCTGAAGTTCCAAAAATATTCCACATTGTAACATCTAGAGTCAGGGAACAAAACATTGGAAATTTAAGAC
The DNA here is from genome assembly GCA_004027955.1 of Chaetophractus vellerosus. NCBI lineage: Eukaryota > Metazoa > Chordata > Mammalia > Cingulata > Chlamyphoridae > Chaetophractus > Chaetophractus vellerosus. The sequence continues at coordinate 4,701 of PVKH010023024.1, forward strand.
TCAGGAAGCAACATATAGCTTGTGGACAAATAATATAGCAGGAATAAATAAAGGAACTAGTATGGTTGTATCAAAATATAAAAGACTAAATGCACTGAAAACATGGATGAGATACAAGAGAAAAAAAAAACTTTTAGAAACAACATTTTGTGAATGGAGTCTTGGAAAGTTATGGCCAACATAAGAAAAAGAATATTCTAAAAGTAATCACGACATAAAGTGGATCCTTAATGGTAAATAAATATCACTGTGACAATACAGAGACAGTTAAGCTTATAGCAGTATCTAATAATTAATGGTAAATAAATATCACTGTGACAATACAGAGACAGTTAAGCTTATTGCAGTATCTAATACTCACCTTAACTTCTACCAAGAGATTCTTATAATCAAGAAACTTCTAGATAAATAATAAAATATCTAAACTATGCCAGCATCTCAAAAACACTGCTTTTATTAATTTGCAACCACTGTCAAAGTACTCATTGTCATAGAAAACTACCAGAAATAATTCCTACCAAAATAATGGGATCATCAAATTACAATTTAACTCTTCCATATGAAAACATTTGGCTCCCAATCATTAGATTAAGCAACAGCACATAACTCATAAATATTGAATCTGTCCAGAAATCTGCTAAAAAAAAAAAAAAATCACGAGTCTTCCATTTCTAAAATAATGAATACAATTTATTTCGCAAGAGCAACCAACTAATTTCACACTAAAAATATACCCCCAACTTTTCTTTGAAAATGCAGGCTATATTACCAAAGTAAATACGCTAAAGTGAAAAATCAGACCTGATGTTTATCATTTGAAAAATAAGGAGTTTGGTGTGGGGGTGAGAGGAAAAGAAGGGGCAAGAGGCAGGGAGAAAGACTGAGAATACAGCAAAAATTAGTGGGGGGAACTCTTTCTGCTTGAAACCTCTCATGTCTCCAACCCCCTAGAACAATTCCTATGCAAGGCAAAAGACAATGGTAGAACAGAGTACACCACATGGAAGAATTTCCCTACCTATAAAAGTCTATGAGTGGGAAACAGATGTGGCTCAAGCGATTAGGTCCCCATCTACCATTTGGGAGGTCCAGGGTTCGATTCCCGGAGCCTCCTGGTGAGGGCAAGCTGGCCCACGTGGCAAGCTGGCCCAAGCAGAGTGCTGGCCCGCACAGGAGTGCTGGCCTGCGCAGAGAGCTGGCGCAGCAAGATGCCGCAACAAAATGAGACACAGAGGAGAGACAGTAAGAGACGTAGCAGACCAGGGAGCGGAGGTGGCACAAGAGATTGAGCGCCTCTCTCCCACTACAGAAGGTTCTAGGATCGGTTCCTGGTGCTGCCTAAAGAGAAGACAAGCAGACACAGAAGAAAGCACAGCAAATGGATACAGAGAGCAGACAACGAGGGGGTGGGGGAGAAATAAATTTTTTAAATCTTAAAAAAAAAGTCTATGAAAGGGGAGCGGGTGTAGCTCAGTGGTTGAGCTCCTGCTTCCCATGTAAGAGGTCCCGAGTTCAAAAACCTCTATGAGGATACACAAGGAATAGAAGTGTTCACAAACAAATCAGTAATTTCTCCATTTCGATAAATCAGTTTCCCAATGAAGCCCAGAACACCATAGACAAATATCCCATCGACACCCCGAGTTCACAGCCCGAGCCTAAACGTGGAAGTGGAGTGCAGCGGGTGTACACAGTAGGAGGACCTCCCACTTCGCAGAGGAAGAGCTAAGGGTCCTCAGCTCCGAAAGGCTGCAGAGGGCAAGGTGTTTTACCCTGCAGAGCTCCAATGAGGTTGATTAGAACTTTTATTTGAAAAATGTAAGTTACAGAGCTGTAAAGTCAACAGGCCTCTGGCTCCAATGGGCCTTGAGAAATTAAACAACACCATGGTAAAATGTCAAACAAGAGAACTGCTGATAGGTTAGGACAGTACTATAAAACCACATTTAGATTGTGACACTCTAGTGTTTATTTGGTTTTTTTCCCCAGAATATCCCTTTCTTTAATTAAAAAAAAAAAAAAAAAAAAAGGATGAGAGAGAAAATTCTCAAAAAACACTGCTCCAAGCATCTTTTAACAAAGCGCTAGCTTAGAAACAAATGTATAGGGATTACTGATTATTATTTACCTGGTTGACACTATGGACAGCTACTAATATATGCTCTTCCTTATTATTTTTATTAAATTTACACATTTATATCATTACATAACACTCAATATGCAATTTAGCATGACATAAATCCCAGGCTTTGTTTAGGGTTTATACACTAATTCCCTATAATCCTCTAATTAGAAATACTTAGCTTCTCTAAAGAAATTAAAACATATTCTCATCTCTCACTATAAAAGTAGGCTATTCCTCCCCATGGGAATATAAACAAAAGAAATCAATGTCAATTTTCTTGGATGAGGTAACTCCAATACAGTCAAAATACCCTTGAACTTTTTTTTTTTTTGCAGTGAACAGAAATCTTTATTTGAAACCTTTACACTTTATATTCTGTTATCAGTCATATAAAACATTTCTGAAGCTAAGTAATCAAATGGAGGATAGGTTCTACAAGATCAGTTTTTCTGAGATGTTTCTAGCCCTCTTAGTATCCTTTAATTTTTTAAGTTAATTTCCTTTCCTTATTTTCAAAACTAATTACCAAAAAATATAGCTGTAAAAGTCAACACAAAAAGGTAAGGGTGGGTAAGAATACTACTACTTTCCAATCAGCTCCTGCTCTGATAAAAAATTATGCTGCTGATTTAAAATTATTAAAATTCCCAACACTCTCAGGAAGAGTACAATTTAACCAATTCTTGGCAGCATATTCGTAAAATATTATTAAAATCAAAGAAATTTCTATAAAAAGATTCTTTTCTAACATTTTCCCAATGTTAAATGCATAAAAACCCAAAATTACTTTAAAAGGATAATTCTTTACTAACACTCATATGCTAAGCTTCCAACTCAAACACAAAACTTCTAAAGCAAGATGCCACATGATAGCTCACTTCACAATTCCTAAAGCCAAAGGAATTCTCAGATGACCCCTTTGAGTTACTGGCCTTCCAATGGAGTTGCCAGTTCAGGTGACTTTTATGATTAAACATTTAAAACTGAGAGATTTTCCAGAACCCTGCAAAATACTTCTGAATTTCCTGAAAAGGGGAGGAAAGCTACAGCAGTGTGGACAAAATGGTCCTCCCACCAAGGATTCATTTTCTCGCGTAAAGATTCTATAATACTTCAATATAGTCATCTTACAAGTGACTGCTCAGAGCTTTGTTGGGTTTTCCTACATAATAATAATATACATAGGAAAACTCATTTTATGCAAACTACACACAAAATGACAAAGAGGCTTCCTGGATTCCATAACCTGAAGCAAAGCTGAGGTTATACTAGACTGACAACTTAAAACTATACTTTGCTAAGGTGCCAGGTACATTTCTATCATTACAAGATTCTACAGGACTTCTCTTAAGATTTTATTAGAGCATTGTTTTATTTTGGTAGGGAGAGACTCCTCTACTTTATATATAAACTCTGAGGCCTGGGAGGGTCAATCTTCCAAATATGTAACTACTTTTGTTCTCAAGAGCATTTTAAAATAACAGGAAAACCTACTGTTTGCAGGGCAATGTTTGTGAGACTACTCTACAATTAAAGAAACCCATGGCACAAACATGAGTTTTTGTTTTTTAAAGTATGTTTCCTCAAAACTATTTGTACTTCTTGTTTCAAGGTAAAGATAAATGCCTAAAGGTTTCTGATAAAAAGGGTAAAAGCCTGTCTCTGGCTGCCTGTCTGCCCTGGTGAGCACACAGTGTAACTCAAGCGAGGGTCTGTGCAGAGCAATACTAGAAAACATGGGGCAGTTATACTGGGGTCTTCAGTTCCAGGTTAAATTTAAACTGGACCCTGTGGGTAGGGTTCCCACTCCAGGAGCCCTGAAGGTCTTCAGAGAGAGAAGGAAGAGAAAGTACTTAAAAGAAGAGCCCTGAAGTCCTGCTGGCTTTTACCAGGGCCCACCAGGAGGGCAGCCCTGACCCAGGGAACAGGCCACAGAACAGCCACAGCAGTTGGTGGCTGAGGAGGAGCCATAAACATAACAAGGAAGGATATTTTAGGAAGATTCAATTGCCAGGAAAGAGGGAGGAAGTAGGTGGGGAGTGGGTAACCAGAAAGACCTGGGCCAGGGAAGCCAGGTAAGACCCCAAGATGATAAGGGATAAGATAATGGTTGAAAAGGAATAAAAAAGGACTCCGCAGAGGAAGACTAGACAGAACATGTTAACTAACTGAACAAGGAGGGGCAAAGAGATGATAAAGATGAGTCCAGAATTCTAAATGTGACTGCCTAGAAGAACAGGAGTAACAATCTATTTCAAAGACGGAGTAGCCAGAGGAGGAATGTATTTAGTAGAAGTGGTGAGCTCTGTGTTAGGGTCTTTGACTCTGAGGAGAAACCAGACATTCACAGGGAAAGCTACAGAGCAAGTGGGGAAAAGGGCCCAGCACAGCCAGGCCATCCAGATTGGGGATGGAGCTTTAGGAGCTTCTGTAAACAAGGAAATTGCAAGAGGAAAAATATCCAGAGAGAAGAGAAGATCAAGGATTTGGCTTTGTGAAAGGCATGGAAGAGACTAGAAAAGAAGCCACTCCTCCCACCCCCTTCAGCAGTGGCGGGCAGGGGGAGGGGTGGTGGTGGGGTCGGGTCCTAAAAGCTTAAGATAACTTGGAAGTGCTTCTCTCAACAATCCTGCCCTGTTCTCTATCAAGACCTAGTGGAAGGACAATCTAAAAAAATGTTATCAAGGTCTGAAAAAACTGAAGTATCTCAAATTGTTTGCAGATTCTTTATCTTCTCATTTCAAAATACCCCAGTGAAAGAAAGAAGCAATCACTGTCCCCACTTTACAAATACAAAGAGACAAGAGGGAATAACTGACCCAGGTCTCAAGGCTTGATCTGTATAGGGTCTCTCCATTCACGGAGGTGAGGCTCAGTTAAATTATTATAGGGGTGTATTGATGCAACGTTTACCTCCTGACACAGGTGAACTGATCTGCTCCATGTCCTCTAATGCGTGGTAATAGAGCCTTACAATTAAGAATCTAAATTTACCCTAAGAGACCTCCTTTTTAAAACTCCTGCTTTCAGGTGTACTTAAAAGTAGGTCTTTCAGAATTATGGCAAAGTCCCACAAAGCATCACAAAATGAGAAACATTTAGAATGCCAATTTTATATTGAGACTTCAAACTATGCTTAATTTATACTGAATTAATAAAGTCTTGGATGATACATGGAATTCATATTGAGGTATATAAGAATTCAGTGAATCTCACAATTCTTTTCAAATGTTGATGGCATCATTTAAATTATCTGAAAATAGGGGGGCCGGCCGTAGCCCAATTGGTAGGGTGCCGGTTTACCACATAGGAGGCCCCGGGTTTGGTTCCAGGGGCCTCCTCAAGTGGGCAGACCGCCTTGAGAAGGCAAGCCACCGCGGGCAGGGCAAGCCCCAGCGAGCAGGGCAAGCCGCCGCAAGCAGGCAGGCCGCTGCACAGTGAGCTGACTCGGCGGGTCACCGCAGCGGGGGGAGAGAAGCAGACACAGAAGAATGCAAAAATGAACACAGCAAGAATAAGCAGAAAGTGGGGCGGGGATATGTAATAAATAAAAAATAAATCTTTAAAAAATAAATAAATAAATAAATTATCTGAAAATACCACCAAATTTCCCCCCTCAGAGCAAAACATATCTTAGTGGAACTACATACAAGCACATATAAAATGTATGAGTTTTACCAATTTCCAGACAGGCTGCCCATTGTAATCAAACTAACAGTTGCACTTAGCTTTACATATTTCAAGCAAGTTGTGCCAAGAAGTAATTTAGCTCTTTCAAAGCAAAACCTATCATTTGATTTATTGCAAGAGTACGAAATACTCTTCTCACTAAAATGGCTGGAAAATATGTAAGTATTCAGTGAGACCTCCTTTATAGCATATTCCAGAGCACGAATAAGTGAAAAACACTACATATGTATGACAGGAACCAAGACTTGAAAATAAATTCTATACAGTACTGAGAAAAATATAATAAGTAGATTTCACTCTAAATGAACCAACCCACTTTGCTCCTACAATAACTCTATTTCACGCTTCAAGGACGTGGGGGTGGGGAATGAAAGGCATTCTCCTTAAGAAAGCATATTTCAATGACACATGCATTCATTCCGGTGAAACTACACAGATCTTCTGTAATTCAGAAAACTACCCCATTTCGAAATGTGACTCCAATAGCATACCTCTTTCTTTATTGTTTTTATATTGGCAAGTTCTGACAAAAGACTACTAATGCCACATAAGAATTCAATCTATACTTATAGATTAGAAATAAAGATTTGATAACTCATACTCCACCCCCTAGGGAAAGTTGCGTTAAATGATGCTTGTTTTCCATTAAGATCAATAAGCTATCTTTAAATTATGATGTAATAAGTTAAAGCTAGGTAAACACTTCAAAAGTAAACCTTATTACCTCAGGATAAATCATCATATCATTTTCGGTGCATAACCCTGAATTGATTGCTAAAAAAAAGATTTTGGAAAAGCTATAGTTGGGCTTCTATCAACCTTTAAGAGGCTGTTTCACTAAGTCACATTTTCTAGAAGAAAAGGCAGTTGATTTTTTAGGCTATTCAGTATAATGGACCACAAGTTTAAATTATTCACCATGCTTCAACTCTATGCAAATTTATTTAAATTTAGTAATAATTTCATCTTCATATTGAGAAATTTTATATCCTGACATAAAAACTCCTTCATAAGCTCCAGGAGGAGCTTTATCTCTTGCCACAAAAGGGACACAAAAAAAAAAAAACTGCTGAAACTGGCCATTCTATAAAGTCATAAAACCAAAAGCAGGAAGAAACTGGAGAGACCAGTTAAGTTCATTCCCCAGCTTCAAGGTGGGCCTTGCATAAACCGTGGAGTCTATTCTTACTGTTCTTTGACTAAAGAGAGTCCATGAATTGTTTCAGGGATTCAAGCCTGATCCAGTAAGACAAGCCTTCCTTTAACGCAGAAATTTCAACAGGGGTGATTTTGCTGGCCAGGGGACATTTGCCAATGTCTGGAGACTTCATGTCTAGTGGGAAAAGGCCAGGGATACTGCTAAATATCCTACAACGTACAGGACTGCCCACCAATCCCCTGCAACAAAGTGCGATCCAGTCCAAAATGTCAACAGTGCTGAGGTGGAGAAACGCATTCGTGGAACCTAAGTAGCATGCCCTGTAAGGGAGTTCACAGCTTTGCGCCCCTGTAGGAGGATGACTTTGACAGCTCTAACTATAAACTCCAGGAACTCCAAAAGAAGGAGCCATAACACTGGCCCAGACTCTAACCAAATGCCATGCAGGACGGCGGTGTGGCTGATGTGCACCACACCAACCTCGGAGTAATGGACACTCGTCCGCAGGAATGACTGTCAGGTAATGTCCCTGTCACCTGGAAATTCCGAATCTACACATTGCCACCCCACAAGATTGCCAAAGTTTCCCCAACTGTCCACCCACTCACCTTTCTCTCCCTTCTATGTATTTTCTAGTTGCAGCCCGCATGGGTTTTTTTTTTCTGCGTGGGTATTGAAATAGCATGAAAAGCAAGTCAGAAGACATAGTAAAAATAGCAAATAGGCTAAGGTGCTTTCCAACCCGGAAATCGATGATTTAACATGACTTAAAAGCTTTGTAAATCAGATCCAGAACTTGAAAAGAGATGGGCAGCTTAAAGAAGCAGTCCCCTGAATAAATAAAACTAATGTAAAATACTGATCAAAAAGATGTGTGTGCAGATATACATATAAAACTGCACAAACCCAGCTGACAGAGAGCAAAAGGGAGCTGAAATGGAGTGTTACGTCTCATAACTACAACAGCAGGAAAAATGAGTATTTAGAGGCTGAGAAACAAATTTGCATTTTCACGTCTTAAAAGATTACAGAACTTTAAAATTCACAATAGAAAAAACTTTTAAACAAATCTTAATGAAGAGAAAAATCTTAGGCTATAGAAACCTTACTAATCAACATGGAGTTGATAAATAAATTACAGCCCATCCTTACATTACATAGCCATTAAAAATCATTTTAAAGAAGATTTAATGACATGGCTGAATGTTGACAATTTAGTAAGCAAAGACAAGGTACAAACGATATCCATAATATGATATCAACTCCATATAAAATGTAAATATATAGAAATGACTAACTTCTTTAAGGAAATATAAGTACAAAAATATAAAATTATATGCACACTGACTGATTATACACACATGTGCACTGCGAGAGAAGGCAAGGAGGCAATATGTTAACAGTGCTTATCTCAAAAGTGGAAAGGTTTCCATTCTTTCTTTGTGCCTTTCTCTATTTTCCAAATGGTCTACGGTGAGAATCTTTTGTGAAGTTTTGTTTGTACAAAACTAATACATTCTTACAAATGTAAACCGTATTGTTTCAGGCACTGTCCACACCATGAGAAAAAAACAAATATTCCTGAATACACCAATTTTTCATGCAACAGAATCAACAATAGAAAACATTTATTGGGCATTATTATTATGCCAGGCACTTTTAAATGTATTATTTTAAAATAAATCGAACCAAACACCACGTGTTGGGTGATACAGTAAAAGAGCCCCGACATGACAGAAGATGTGAGAGTTTTAGTCCCACCACGAATTTCTATTTCAGTTTCCACAGCTTGAAATGAAGACATCAGTAAGATGATCTTTATTTAAAGGTCCTTTAAGGCTAAAATGAGTTTCTAAATGTAAAAGAATTTGGCCAAGTGTTTTTAAGGAAACTTCTAGAGAATTATGGGGCAGCCACATGACATCTCATAAACGCAAAACCCTACTTAAAAAAGAAAGTATGATTATCTTTCTCAGTTCCTCTTCCTTAATATCTGTACAGCAAATTTCCTAACTTTTTTTTAAAGGCTACATTTTTCCAATTCTTGGACACAACTGATCAAACTGGAGAAATGACGTCTGTACTATTGTAGGTAAGAGATTCATTGAAAGGGTCCATTTCTTGCTCAACCTGGCTATTGCTTTTAACAATAAACCTGTAGTAAACAAAAACTTCAAGCAACATTTTAGTCGCGTTCTACGTACAATCATTTTAGTGCCTGGGTAAAAGGATCTAAGGACCTCCTGAGATTCAGCAAAAGGCGATCCACTTTT
>PVKH010023025.1:0-13954 GCA_004027955.1 Chaetophractus vellerosus
TAAAAAATAAATCTTTTTTTTAAAAAAGAAAAAGAAACCCCAAGGATTACAGCAAACCAGCATCAGAATGCCACAGATTTCAGGGAGAAAGCTTGGCTTTGTTGTTTGAATTTCTGGTTTCAGATTTGTAACATACAATTACAGATGCATGACTGAAAGATGATGCTGTATTTCATCCGTACTATAACAATATACTCTACTGGCAGTGAGATTGCAGAGATCAATTCCTTTCTAGTAAACTGATGACTCCCTCCACCAATATTAATTGTTCTCACTAATGATTTGTCATCACATGAGAGTTATAGTTTCGGTTATAAACAAATTTTCTTTTGAAGAACCTGAGGCTTGAGAGAGAGTCACTACCCATTAATATTCCCTATACAAGAAGAGGAAAATATAGTCTAAATATGTTAAATCAATCTTAAGAATTAATTGCAAGACCTTTACATGATATATTAGTTGGTTAATTTTCCTTTGGTTTATATTTCTTATAAAAATTAAGAATTTATGCAAATAAAAGATTCTCCATTGGTTTTTCTTCTACTAGATATGAAGTTGTAAGGATGTGAGGCAGGATCAACTGCAGTCATTTTCCAAACCAGTAAGGGGAGTCTATCTGTGAAAAGAACCCACTGCGAGGAGAGCGAGGAGACAAAACCAAAGTATGACAAGGCAGGAATCAGGAATTTGGAAATATTGTTTGAAAACCTCCAGGAAGCCTCATCTGCACTAACCATGGACTTTTCAGAAATGCAATCATGCTGCACTTGCTAGAACTGACTGATGGAAGTACTATTTCTATCCTAATCAGACAACAATGGCTCAGCCTCCTATAGGACAAGAAGGCTACTGCGAAAGGGAAGTTATAGCATCATTTTTATAACTAAACTCCAGCCCCAAGCCATAATATGGCTCTTCCAAGCCACTGTAGCTGGAGGAGTCCTGGAATAGTCCCTTTCTAGCCATCTGAAGCCTCCACTTCCTTTGTTCCAGGCTCCAATCTCAAGATGTTGAGGAAGCCAAGAAGAAGCAGATCAATATCATTGCAATACTCTGGAAAGGCTCAAGAATTTGAGGCACCAAGGTCAGAGTATAGAAGGAGCTTTAAAAAATAGGTGAATTTGCTGAATATTTATATAGGATCTTTCTCCCATCTTGCAAACCATGCAGCTACCCCTCCTCAACCTCAACAGAATACTAAAGATTTACGTTCAGAAGAGTAAAAACTAGATGGAACTTTGGATTCAAGATGACCTTCAGGAATGTCATCATGAAAGCAGGGGTAGTAATGAAAAGTCTACAGACCTACAGTCTCTGCCCCAACTCCCTTTTTTCCTATTAGCTCTGAGAACACTGGACATCAGGCTTCTACCAGACCAGCTAAAGATGAAATGCTCACAAAATCTGATAGCTAAGGAAGTCTCTTAACAAAAGGACCAATTCCCAATCCAGTTACTCTATTGGAACACCCACTAGTCAATAAATCCCATCCATGCACACATAGAGCTTCCAGCAGCTTTTCAGTGTTTAACTCTCATATACGAACAAGCAGCTAAATAACACCAAACATCCATAAAACACCTCCAATGCCAAAAAACAAAACAATCAGGAAAAATGGACTCAGAGATGCTATAGAATACAAAAGGAACACCTCAAAAATTTCTCATTAAAATCCTTCAAGCATATATTACACCTGTGAAATCAAGAGCACGATGCATTTTTTTAAAATAGCATTCACAAAATAAGAAAATGCTGTTGGAATTTTTCAATGATATCAGAAATGAAAAATTAATTAGAGGAGGTGGAAGATAAAATAATTAAATCATGTAAAAAGTAAAGCAAAGAACAAAGAAATCGATGATAGATGATGAAGATTTTAAAAAGAGGGTGAGGACTCATCCAGAAGTTCTAATGTGCTAATAATAAAAATTCCTGATAAAAAGAACAAAGAAAATGGGGCAATTAATTATCAAAAAAAAAGAAAAAGAAAAAAATCCTAAAATTGAAAAGCATGTGGCTCCATGTTGAAAGGACACACCACTGAGTACTACTGCATGATTACTTTAAACAGATACACACTAAGGTCCAATCATTGGAATTCCTGAAGATAAACTGTTAATACTGAGCTCAGAAGGTAATTACCTGGATTCTCTGAAATGCAAGTACCAGATAATGCCCTGCTTTTAAAATACATATCTATCTTAAATAATTATAAGCTAAATAATATCTTACATGCAATAAAAGATCTTCCGACTATACTTGTTAAATATATGTCACAGAGACTCAAATCTTTGGTCCATTCACATGCCAGTTGAGCCCTGAATCTCAGAAGAGTTGCAACACCTACTCTCCAGTTCACTGGACTCACCCAGAACAACTAACAAGGAGGTGATGATGGACAACGCCCATTCAAGAAACAGAGAGTGTCTGCAACTGCAAGTAAGATTGTTCCATCCATCTGCTCCATGGGATCTAAGCTCCTCTCAATTAGAAGCAGAGTGGGCATCAACATCCCAAATCCTCAAGATTGCAGAATGAACGATGGACTAAGGTAGATTTATTATTATTCTATTATAGACTTATTATTATTCTAACAATGGAAGAACTTTTAGCATTGATATAAAGGCAGTGGCCACCAGAGGTTCTGAGAGGAGGGAGAGGGAAGAATAGGTGTAACATGGGAGCATTTTAGACACATTGGAATTGTCCTGCATGACACTGCAATGACGGATATAGGCCATCATACATTTTGCCATAACCTATAAAATTGTGCAGGGCAGAGTATAAACATAATGTAAACTATAGTCCACGGTTAGTAGCAATGCTTCAATATGTGTTCATCAATTGTAACAAATGTACCACACTAATAATGAAAAATGACATTAATGTGGGACAGTGTGGAAGAGGAAAAGGGTGAGGCATATGGGAATATCCTATAATTTTTATGTAACATTTATGTAATCTAAAGCTTCTTTAAAACTTAAAAAAATTTTAATTAGAAATTTTTCTAAAAAGAAAGCAGCCATAGACAATATGTAAAAAAAAAGCTATTACATAAAATAAATAAATAAATAAATAAATAAATAAATAAATAAATAAATAAATAAATAAATAAATAAAATAAATTATAAAAGAGCTTCCTATTTCAAAGACAGATTCTCCATTGGGAAAATATTCAGATAATTCTCAAAAGAAACTAAAGAGATTGAATTCTGTTGTACCAGCAGTTTATTTTGTAGTCTTTGTTTAAAATAAGTAGTCTATGAGGCTTAGAAAGGTCTATTTTCCAATATCTCAGTTAATTTTATATTTATTTTTATAGGTTTTGACTGTATTCCCTAGTTATTTTTCTTTTGGCATCTTAAATTCAAAAGATTTAACAATATTAATAGCAGCTAATTATATCAATAATGAAATCAAGTCATGAGAATTTGTGTTATCTTTAAATATACCCAAACTCTTGACATTTTTAAACTAATTCTCCCTCATTTAAGAGTTACACACTCACCTTGAGGATCAACTTCCTTAGCTAGCTTCAATGCATCTGAGTTTGCAAGATCAGTATTGGCCGGGGTAACAGCCAAAATTAGACAGTTCTCTCGTGTGATGAACTGCATAATCATTTCTCTGATCTGATACTCAATATCTGGTGGCTGATCTCCCACAGGAACTTTAGTAATTCCAGGTAGGTCAATAAGAGTTAAATTTAATACTGCATGGAAAGGAAAAAAGAATCTTACATATACGCTCAACGTTAGAAGATATCAACAATGCAGAATCATGTCACTTTAGTGGAGATAAAACAAGCTCAGCTTTGTATATTGCTCCTCTGAATAATGCCAACCCAAGTGTGTAGAATGAAAAGCATAGACTATAAAATGGCTTTGCTGATTTTCTCTATTTTTATCATATGACTGTGCTATGCTAAATGATTGTTAAGATATTTGAAAGGCATTGGTTAGCTTGTCTAACAGTTTTCCCAGAGAGCTAAAATATCCATAGGGGTAATAATTAAAACACCAAACAATAAATGTATATGGTATCTGCTGGTCTTATATGTTGCCTTCAAAATGGTGTATGAATACTCAGGGTAAAACTTGCCCTCCCCTTCAAAAGCATTATATGTTATTTATATAGGGTTAGCTGCTTAATCTACTGGAAAGCTGTTAGCCATTCATGGTGCCAACAGGTGACTGTGTAGACTGTACAACCAGACTCACAGAGTACAATTTGGGAGAACAGGAAACTACACCTGAGTTCGTGACAATGTAACTCCAGCCCAACCTAGCTATCATTTTCTGTATTCACAACAGTGTTGAGCAGCAGGTCCTCCTGGGAAATTGTAATTGACCTTATGCCATTCACGTTGTTTTAAAAGCAAAAGACCTGGGTAGATCAGAGACTAAAATCTATACCACTAAAAATGTAGTCAGAATAGAGGCTATTTGCCCTGACTTACCATGAAGTGATTAATTTATAAGTTTTTGCTGATAGTCTGAAAAAATATCAGTGATTCCTTGAGGAAAGAATAAATAGGAATATATAGGTCCATAAGGAAATGCAATATGGGAGGACTCAGCCACAATACCATGTGCTGCTAAGATTTATGCAAAGTCTGAAAATATTAAGAATGGAAGTTTTCATACACACTCCTTTGGAATTCTATAAGTTTATAATAAACAGAAAGGGAATTTTTTAATGACTAATTTCAAATTCTGATTTTTTAAAGCCATCTCTTTTGGCCCCCCATAAATTAAACTAGGAGCTCTTTGGAGCATACCATTTATCACAGAATCCAAACACTATCCTAGAAAACCAATATTTTTGAGAAAACAAACCATCTTGTATACAAATAATGTATGTTAACTAATATAGTAAGAATTTTTGAGGAGAAGAATTTGGAGTTTTATTCTACTTACCATGCGGGGAACAGACCCGTAAATTAATGGGTATGGAAGAAATGCCTTTATTGATTCCAGTCACTCGATCCGTTTCTGCTTCAATCTCATGGCGAACTTCATCAAAATCTGTAAATTTTTTCCCTTTGCAGTGTAGAAATTCTGCATATTCTACAAAAGACAAATTAATACAATTTAAGTTCATGTGCTCTCACCATAATTATAAGGAAACAATGTTCCTTCAATTTAAAAAGTACCCAATATTGTTGATTCAGCCATCAAAAATGAAAGAACACAGCAGTTGCTAAGAATCACATTAATAGTTTAGAAATACTAAGCATAAAACAAATGTTAAGGATGCTAAATTTGTTAACATTCATCTAAGTAATTAAGTACTATAAGCATTCCTTAAACCATCTAGCCTATTAAATAATTCAAAGAGAATTTTGGGCCTCCATAGGATAAAACAAACAACAGCATCTAATTGTCAAAGAAATTAGTTCCAGGGTACCCACAAAGACTACCTACTAATCCTATTAACATTTCCTTTTTTCTATACCACCACTTTACTAAGATGGAATACTAGGTTATATAAATATAGCTTCTGGAAACAAGTACATTTAGAAACAAGTACGTTTAGTCCACTTAATTCTTTAAAAAGAAAAAATACATGGAATATTTTAGTTTAAAAACATAAAAAATACCACTTCAACTTGTGTAATTAAAAAGGCATTTTCCCAAGACAAGAAGATAGAGATTATTACATCAAAGGATATATTTTTAATTGCAAACTAAAAATAGAATAAGTACCTATAGGCAGATAGGAAAAAAACCCTAAAGTAATTAAATGAATAACAGAAAACTAGTTTTTATTTCAGTAATATCATTGCAACTGTTGTACTGTCATTTTCTACACTTACTTCCAAACATATCAGGTATATGAAAAACAGCATAACTCTGGCAGGAAACTGGTACTACTACATTTAAAATTTTATTATAAATTTAACAAGGGAACAAATTTTAACAAATATTTTAGTTTCCCTAAAATCTAGTTGAAGAATTGCCCCAAATTAGACTAATTCTAAGCTGTGTGGTCCAGATGCCAGTTGAAGACATTATTGGCAACTTTTCTACCATTCCCCACCATAAACATTTAACTTGCACCCATTATATTGAGGCCAATGGGAGAGACAACAGAATATAAGATGTGGTCCCCTGTCTTCAAGTAGCTTGATATCAAATCAGGGAGCTAGAGATTATATCACAGAGAAAAAAGTTAACACAAGGTGGTGTGTAATGAGTCCTCATGAACTTTATATGATAGGAAAGGCAGAGATAATACAGATGGCTTCAAGCTGAGGTGCCCCCAAAATGAAGTAGAATATGAACTGAGTACTGAATAGGGAGGAGGATTTCAAAGTGTGCAAAGAGGGGCCGGCTCCATAGCCCAGTGGATAGGGCACCGGCATACCACATGGGAGGCCCCAGGTTCGGTTCCCGGGGACCTCTCCTAGCGGGCAGACTGCCTTGAGAATGGCAAGCCGCCATGGGTGGGCCAGAGCCGCCGTGGGCAGGGCAAAAAGCTGCCACAGACAGGGCAAAAGCCGCCGCGGGCAGGGCAGGTCGCCCGCGAATGGAGCGCAGCCAGCCACCCGTGAACTGAAAGCCGGCTGTGAATGGAAGCAGAAGCCGCCCACAAGCGGGGAAAGCCACGCCTGCGCAGTGACCAGTCTTGGCGCCTTGCCGCAGCGGGGGGGGGAAGGGGAGATATGTAATAAAATAAATAAATCTTAAAAAAATAAAAATAAAAAAACAAGTGTGCAAAGAAAAGGAAAGATCAGAGAAACTCAATAGCTTCAACAAATCCCTGGCAACTTAACACATTGATTCTGCTTGGACTCACCCATCAATGGGGAACTCAGGCTTTGATCCCTTTGGAAAAAAATTTTATTGGGAAATGTTTCTTTATATTGATATGAAATCTATTTTCTTGTCATATTCCATTTTGCCCTCTGATACTACTTAGACAAAAATATTCTTCCACATGAAAAGGCAGGGGAATAATCTGATTGTCAGCACACAGAATCCATCTCCTTCCTCGAATTCCCACCCCCTTTCCTTAACTGTACATTGCTTCAGGCTTCCTGATGACAAACACAGATTTCCTAGCTCTACACCAGCTACTCAGGAGTGGAAAGGTCTCAGACTCTGGAAGTGGGACAATGAGTTTATGCTTTAATGTACCAAAGAATTAAAATGACCTAACTTTTCAATTTATGTCTTTCCTGATTATGTACATAGATGTGGACATTTTTTTCTATTTTAGTTTCTCCATACAATAATATATGTCACTTTCTGAAAAATATCAAGTGTAAGACTCCCCAAAGCTCATTCCTCTAACAGAAGTATACACAACAATAAAGCTTCAGTAGCCTTCTATCATTTGAGATGTTCTTTCTGATGTTTACCCTTCTGAGGTGCTGCTCTTATTAGAATATAAATTTCCAGAAGACAGAGCCTTCACATTTTGTTTACCCACTCAATGCCTAGTCCAGTACCATGTGAAATAGAGAGTTTAAACAAAATAAGGAAAAGATAACACAGTAAGAAAAATAAAGGCGGACAAAAGAAAGTCAGATCCCAGAAAACAAAAATTACTAAAAACTAGTCAGAAATAATTTAGAAGAATTGAAACTATATTTCAACTCAAATATGTATTCTATGGAAAATACATATTTGAGGACACTTAATTATTACTTTCATAAAATTAATAAGCTTCCAGATCAGAGACCACATTTTCTGTTATGTTACTAATCAATAAACTGAACTAATACTAATATTGTATGGACTTCTGTTGTTGCCACTAGATGGCACCGGCTTGCTTTCTCTGCAGGCAGCTAATGCCCTTGCAGAAGGTTGTAAACAATGCAATTTACAAACTAGATTTAGATTCATTCCTGCATCCCTGAAATGCTTTACCTTGCAATTGAGACATTAAAATTGTGCAATATCACCTCAAATCTTTGTGTCTTTTTATTTATTGCACTCCTACTACTTTGTCAGGCACTGCTCAGAAATTGAGAGAGCAGAGAAAATAACAAATAAGTTTCTAACCTAATGAAGCTTAAATCCTAAAAGGGGAAACTGTGAACAAGGGGTGTGTGTGTGTGTGTGTTTGAATTCTAATTTATTCTGAAGGAAAAAACAACAGCATTTGCTGATGGATTAAAGGTGGGGTATGAGAGTAAGAGAGGACTCAAGGGTAAGTTCAAGGAATGTGAGCTTAGCAACCAGAAGAATGTTGAAACGGACAAGACTGAAAGGAAGAGGTTTTGTCTGGGGGAGTGGGAGATAGGAACCAAAAGTTTGGTTTGGGACATATTAAGTTTGAGGTGTCTATTAAACAACCATCCAAACAGGAAAAAAGGAGCTGCTGCTAATGGCTGTAGATTGCACAGCTGTAGAAGATAGCATTCCCATTCATAGTCACCTGATAGGCGTATATTTACTCTGAAAATTTTCCAGAAGATGGCAGCCAAGCACTTGAAGAAAAGGGAAGTTTTTCTAAATAGCATAAAAATGCTCTGAGGGCTGGATACATGAGTCTTTCATGCAAGGAAAAGTCTGAACTAGAGATATATATTTGGGATTCATTAAAGTCAGGCAAGTGAATGAGATCACTGAGAGAGAGAGTTAGATAAGGAAAAGGGCAGAGCATTGTACCCTCAGGTATTCCATATTTAGAGGTCAGGAGATTGAGACTGAGGAAGGGTGATCAACAACATAGGAAAAAAAACAAGCAAGAGAACTGACTCAAAGTCAACTGAGGTAAAGGAGACCTTCAACTCCATCATAGATTACTGACAAGTCAGGTAAGATTTAGAATAAGAATGGACTGTAGAATTTGGCAACTTGAGGGTCTTTTGGGAGTTGACAATGATGTGTTAGAGAGGAGTGGGGTGGGCAAAAGCCTGATTGGGATGGGTTTAAGAAAGAATGGGAGAAGAGGACATGGAGTCCGATTATAGACAACTCTTTCAAGGAATTTGTTGTAAACAAAAGGAAAGAAGTAAGAGGGCAGCTTGAGAAGGACGTGAGGTCAAGGGAGGGTTTTGTAAAGGCAGGCAAACTAATAGCATGTTTATAGGATGATGGTAAAAATCCAATATTAGGGGAAAAGGTGGTGATGCAGAAGTGAGAAGGGACAATTGCTTCAGTGATGTCTTAAGGAAGAGAGGATAGGAGGCATTAGAAAGGACCATGCCAGTTCATCCATAGAAACAGGAAGTAAGGAGAATAATGAGGGTGGATGAGGCAAATGGATAGAAGTGATGGTAGTGAGAGCATATGAAAACTCTAGTTGCCAACACAAGGTGAGGTGAGAGTAAAGATTTACCGTATTTGTCTACATCGATTTTATATCTTTATTTATTTATACATATAAATTTATTTTTATATATTCCGACTGGTTAAACTAAATGAATACTATTATTTCCGCCAAAGAATACCTCACACACACACAAAACCATAGAGCAATCATAAATGAGCAACCTAAGAGTAACCATAGCAGGATGTAGATTTGGGTCTAATCTATGTCCATCACTGGGGTTCACACCTGTCTAGCTTATCAGAAGAACTGATGGGTCAGGAATGACAGAATTCTTTTTCTTATGAGGCCCAAGGAGCCTCCTGTGAAAGAATTCATGCAACAGGATAGAAAAGTTAGGTAAAACAATTTGACCTGAGTTGTCAGAAGGTAGCTGGTAATCCGTCAAGTCAGCCCCAGACACTCATAGGTCTGTGTTCCCTTGCTTCTAATGGCACAATGATAATTGTCAGGCCACATGTCCCACTTTATTATTAGAAAAAGAAGGCAACTATAGCTACAATTCATAGCTACAGCATGAATTTTTGCAGACATATTTTCAATAAGGTGAGTTCCACTTGCAACAATATGAACCAATCCTAGAATGAAAGCCCTGACTCTTAGTGAGTAGACTATAAAGAGATGGACAGTAGAGGTGGCAAATATGTTTTTGTACAATTGACCACATTCAAATTGCTATTAAGGAGGATCATCAATCAGCTTATATCATCACACAATTCCTAAATATTCACTAGCAATATAGAGTTGAAAAGAACAGTTTGATCACCCTGCTGTCCAAAAATACAATTACAGATGAAAACCTTGGAAAGAACTAACACAAAACGAATGCATCATTTACTATACTCCCCTCTGAATAAGAGCGTTCACATGAGTTTGGGGATAGAGGAAATCCTAACATCCAGGCCAAACTCTAAAGAACAGAACAGGCTTTTACTAGCTGATCAATAGCTGGACTCCTTAGCCCCCATTAAGAACTGGTAAGTGCATGTCCTCTGGGGTTTTTATACTAGAGTAAACTAATATGTCTGAAGATCTAAAAATTTTATCGTATGGTTTTGAGATATATTTTTTCCTTATAGAAAAGTCTAGTTTCCAGTAGTAGCAAGAGCTCTCCTGACAAAGTTCTCAGTGTTTCTTTCATTCGGTTTGGTAACACATGAAATGGTATCTTTCTCCAACAATACCAGGCTCCAGCCAAGCATTCATCTGAAGAGACAGTGCATTAAATTCCTTAGCCACACACTCGT
This sequence comes from Chaetophractus vellerosus, assembly GCA_004027955.1. NCBI lineage: Eukaryota > Metazoa > Chordata > Mammalia > Cingulata > Chlamyphoridae > Chaetophractus > Chaetophractus vellerosus. Next base: position 10,533 of record PVKH010023025.1, read on the forward strand.
ATAAAGGATGAAGAATAAAGGCTATGTGTGTATAAGCACTGAAACTCTGATAATGCATCGACAAAATTCTATTTTGTGTCCATGTAGCCTGTCTTGTTGAAATCCATGTATGCTTTTGGTTTCACAAAATCACTCCTACTTTTAAGTTTTTTTCTGCTTCCTCAATATTAAAAATAGCCTATATTTGAAGCAAAGAATGATGTGAAGAAAAAAAATGAGTATTAAAAAATCAGAGCTATCATTCTAATTTTATTTCCTTGTAAAATATTTTAGCACTGTCATTTCAACTGGTAATGAAAAAAATTATGCTAGGTTAAACAACTGACAAATTGTTTGGGGGAAGGATGAAATTGTTTATACCTGGGCAACATTCCAATTATCTGTGAAAAGCACAGCATGACCATAAAAATTTAAATATTTCCAATATGTCCCTTCCATGGGGAAAATATGCATATGTTTCAATTTATCAAGATTAAATAGAAAAGAATAATTATGTGGCATTAGCACATAACCTCTTATCAATCCTTCTTCTAAGAACTGAGGTCCTCAACACTTTGGCTGAAATTCTTATTTCTGATTTCAATATTTTTTGAGCACAGGGTTCCAATGAAAAGAGTACATGGGTCACACAAACAAGGAACAGTTTGCAATGCAGCTAGCTGAATTCACTGACTGTAAAGAACATCTATGTATAAATATATTAAAAATATATTTCCTCAAAGGCAGGGGTTACATTTTACTCATGTATATTTCCCTAGTACCTATCATATTTAGAGTAAAGAACAACTATGGTTTTCTTCTTTCTTCTTTAAGAAATCTACTTTGCATACCATCGAGCAATGCCGATTTTGAAAAACAATGCTTCCATCAAACCCTAAAAGTCATTCCAAATTGAAGGCAAGGTTCTAGAGTGCCTTAGTAAATAACAGGGACGATCAGATAGGGATATAAAGCAGAACTCCACAGTGTCATTAATGTTAACAGGGAATGTCCTAGCAGTCCAAAATAAAAAATAAAAAAATAAAAAACAGGCACTCCAAAGAAGCAAACTACATCAGGGAGTTCAGAAGTGGGTGAAAGGTAGAGGTTTCAGTAGAAGGGTTAAGAATAATAGGTTGGAGTGGGAGTGAGAAGTACAAAGACTTCACAATAGACAAAAGGTTGGTTCCAAGCAGGTATCATAGAACCTGTTGGAGAGACTGGGGTTATTAGGGCTGTGAAAACCTCATGGCAGAGTAAGAGGTCAAAACAGAACTCCAGGCTCAAATGAGCCAGTTAGTACCAGGCAGAAAACTGAGACAAGAACTCAGTCAAGGAAGTGGAAGGTAGAGCCTTATTCACAAAAGTCAAACTGTAAGCCAATTAAATAGAACTAAGGGTTAAGAGAGATCAATAGCAATGCTACTTTGATATTTACTATTTAACCATGGCCTTTACAAATTTCTTGCATATGGGTCGGATTGGTTCTAAAGCCTGGATGAGGCTGAGTCTATACATGAGGGTTAAACAGCCCCAGATAATGGGAGCAGTAGTAGGGCATGAGACCAAGACCAGCATTTTACAGAAATCCTCAGAGATAGAGGACTTGCATGGAATATTCTACCACAAGTACCCAATAAACAACCAGAGAATTGGCAGATGTAGCACCTACATAGCTTGACTTAGTCCCATACTTTTTTCAAAGGAGCTTGAAGAGTAAATAAAAATCAACTCAATATCCTACTCAGATTTTCCCTATAAAACACAATCAAGAAATAAACTCTATTCCATCCTTGGGTGCTAAAACCAATTAAGAAATGTCAAGCACTTGACCAAAATAATTTCAAAGATTATTTTAAGTCTCACCAACCATATGACATGGTTTTCCAACACTTCCTCAAAACATTCTCTTCTATGAACTCTTCTTATTCCATACTTTCCTGATTTTCCTCCTTCCTCACTGTTTGCTCCTTTTCTATCTCCTTTGCTCACTGTTCCTTCTCTACTACACTTCTACATATTGGATGCCCCTAGACTTCCTTCTAGATCTTCTTTTCTTCTTTGTTGTTTATGGACTACCATAAAAGACTACCTAAGTAGTATCCTTGATACCACTTTAGCTCCACTGAATCCATTCTCCACCTAGCAGCTAGAATGATCTTTTTAAAAACAAAATCAGATAATGTCTTTCTCCTTTTATTGGTTTCCCAGGGCATATAGAAAAATCCAAATTCCTCATGCTGGCCTACAAGTCCTAGATAGTCTGACCCCTTCCTGCCTCTCTTATTCTGTCCCTAACCATTGTTCCCATCCCACTTGTTCAAATCACTTCAACTGTGATGACCTTCTTTCTGCTCTTCAAGCACACCAAGTCCATTCCTACTTCTGAGCCTCTCTACCAGACCTAAATGTGTGCCTTCTTCCTGTCATTTACTTATCATCCAAAACACCTCTTTAGAGAGGCTTCCCCGACCAGGCAAACTAAAGCAGCAGCTCTTTGTCTCACTCTGTCACATCATCCAATTAATTTTCTTCAATATAAATAATCACATTCTCAAATTTTTCTTGTTTTTTTTTAATTGCCTTTCTTCACCCACTAGACTCCATGAGAATAGGAACATTGTCTTGTCCTGCTGTATTCCCAATGCCTAAAACAGTGAATTGCTTCTAGTAGACACTCAATACACATTTGTTGAATTAATAAATGAATGAATAAATGAATGAATGAATCAACAAATATTGGAGGAAGCATGAAGTTTGTGGATAGGGAGAAGAAAAATGATGATAAATATGGTTTTTGACACAGTGAGTATGAGACATCTTTGAAATATCCAAGTGAAGTTTCAAGCAGTTGGTTGGAAATATGGATTTGGACAGTTGGAAACACAGGTCTGGAGTTTCGCCCAGGAGTTATAAACGTGAGAGTCATAGTTGCATAAGTTGTAACTGAAGCATAGTGTAAAGAGATTATCTAATGGAGACTATGAAGTGACTCCAGAAAGGAGCCTTAGGTAGGTACAAACCTCAAAAGCCAGGTAGAAGAGAATGCATCAGCAAAGGAGAGAGAGAAAACGGCCAAAGAAGTAGACAGAAAACAAGGAGTATTTGGTATCTTGAACGCTAAAGGAATGGAGTAAGTTTCAAGAAGGAGAGAGTAATTGATAAGTGTCAAACACTACTGAAAGAGGAAGAAAAATGCAGAAAAATGGGCATGGGAATGGGCAAAAATCAAATATGCATTATATAGTGTTTTGGTCAGCCAAAGGTGTGCCTTTTGAAATATACCAAATATTGGTCGGTCTTTACAAAAGGGTATTTATTTGGGGTAGAAGCTTACAGTTACCAGGCCACAAACAGAAATTTCTTCCCATACCAAAGTTCACGTGTTGGAGAAAGATGGCTGCCGACGTCTCCAGGGTTCAGGCTTCCGGATTCCTTTGTTC